>CATIWC010003200.1:0-33652 GCA_948472305.1 Vicia faba | reverse complement strand
GATTCGACTATGATTCTAGAATTTTAACTGTATCATGAAAGTGAGTGGAATTCCTTTCATAACAGAAGAAGTCGACGGTGACCTAATATATGAGTTAACCTATTTACCATGACCTATATCTGAGGTATTGGGGTCTCACAATCATGGAGTACGAGGTCGAGCAGTGTCGATATTCCAGCCTGCCCAAACCACCACGCACATCAGTGGGCATGAAGCCCATTATTGTTTAATCGGATTGATGTTTGGCATATACAGGCTCATGTCGGACGACTCAAGCTCCAGGTGAGGTGGATCACGTGTGTGTTGATCTACCTGACTCGTCTTATGGGCCTTTTATGAGTTTTTAAATTATTTGAGTTATGGATTGAGTCCTTTTAAAGCTCAATCACCGTCTTGTTAAATCAACTCTATTAATAGCTATATAAAAAATATCATATTGCAGAAGCGTAAATTCGAACATGCAACATTACACTCATTAACTTTTAAAGAATGAAGTTTCGATCACTAAACAACTTAACAAACAAAACAAAAAATAATTTAGCATATGTATGATTTACTTACATTTTTAATCTCCATGCATGTTACATGGATCCCATTGTTCCACGGACAGGTTTGCCTGCAGTTAGCAAGTCCCTGCAGTCATACAAACAGTCATGCATTTTTAATTATCTAATCAAGATCGGGCGGTTATTATTTAAGGAAGATATTTTTAAATTATTATATAAATTTTAAATCTATTTATTTTACACTATATGATCAAGATCTAACAATCATAAACATGCTGAATGTCTGATTGTGTCCATTTTTCTGTCCCCAAATAACCGTCTATTGTGTTATGAATTTCCATTTGTTTAAGACTAATAAAAATTATTTTTTATATAGATAATTTAACCATTATTTTTTAATGATTTTTTTGGAAATATAGTATACATTATGAACAAGAAACATTTATCAAAGTATTTAGACTAACGATACTGCCAACAAAATATCTCATACAAATTAAAAAGGAAATTTAAGCATCAAAAGCAGAATAAATTAATATTGCACTTACAAGAAATGTCTGTACAGTATAATCAGTAGAATTGTTCATGATACGGTTCAATCAAAAAACTGAATTGAACATAGTAAATAATCACTCGAATTAAACTGAATAATTCTAATTTATTTTAAATCAAATTGAATTAAAATTATTGGTTTGATATACTGGTTCAGAATTTTGAATTGTATCAAACTGTTAGAAGACATTTTTTTAAGTAAAATTAATTATTAATTTTTTTTAATTTTATAAATAAATTATTTTAAACTTACTCTTCACTTTTCATTTAATAAAAAAGCAACCATCCATTATTTATTTATTTTGCTTATTATAGGGGGTTTTACATGGGACTGTTTTATTCTTTATACATGTTAAATACTATTTATGTTAATCTATTTATTTTTTAAAATTTTAGAGTTCTGATGTATTTAAGTAAAAAAAAAATTAAGTGAATTAAAAAACATGTACAATTGACTTCGAAAACTATATTAGATATATTTATTAGTTGGTTAATTCTTGTTATGTGATTATTTGGGCTTTTAGCATATTTGGGCCTGGGCTATTTTGCCTATATAAAGGGTCATTGTATTTGTAATGATAACAAGCAATAAGTAGCAACATTAATAACAAAATTAAGTTTTTAAAGGTAATTACACTTAACTAACTTAACTCTCTCTCTCTCTCTCTCTCTCTCTCTCTCTCTCTCTCTCCTCTCTCTCTCTCTCTCTCTCTCTCTCTCTCTCTCTCTCTCTCTCTCTCTCTCTCTCTCTCTCTTCTTCTTCTTCTTCTTCTTCTTCTTCTTGTTTTTTCACATTATTCATCTTTCTTTAATCTTTTGCTCCAACAAATTGATAGCAAGAGCTTGTTTGCGATTCAGAGTGAATCTAATGGCAAACGGATCAACAACATCAACACAATTTCTAGCAAATCTACCAGTTTTCAAAGGTGAAAACTATCAACGATGGGTGACACAAATGAAGGTTATTTTCAGATTTCAAGATGTTGTAGAAATCTTGAATGATGGAATATCAGAACTGGAGGTAGATGCAACGGAAGCCCAGAAAGCTGCGCATAGAGATCAGAGGAAGAAAGATGGCAAGGCGTTGTCCCTGATTCACCCAGTGTGTGGATTGTTATTGTGTTTGGGAAGATAATCGAAGAAGAAACAACAAAAGGATCTTGGGAAAAGATGAAGTTCCTTGTATGGTGGAATGAGAAAATGAAGAAAGTGAAGTTGCAGACTCTGAGAAAGCAGTATGAGATGCTGCAGATGAAAGAGGATGAATCTATTTCTGCATATTTCTCAAGAGTTTTGGCGCTAACAAACAGATGAAGGCGTGTGATGAAGCGCTTATGGATCTGCAAAAGATAGAAAAGGTATTGAGATCTTTAATTGCAGACTTTGATTACTTTGTTGTAACAATCGAAGAGGCCAATAATCTATCTGAGATGAAGTTGGAAGAACCTCAAGCTTCTTTGGAGGCTCATGAAATGAGGCTGCAACAAAGAAACTCAGAAAGGGAGAAAGCATCTGAACAAGCATTGTAATCAAGATTCAGCAAGAAAGTTGGAAAAGAGAAATCGAAGCATCGAAAGAATCTTGCTGGTGATGAGAAGTCAAGCAAGAATACTGATTCGAAAGGAGTGGTCAACAATTATTCTGGGAAGAAAGTTGACACGAAAGAGGTGCAATGTTACAACTGTCAAGGTTTTGGCCACTATGCTAGAGACTGTCGAAGAAAGAAAGTTGCAAAGTCGAGAGATAGTGATAAAGCTTAATATGCACGAGCTGGAAATAGTGATTCTGATGATGTGTTATTGCTGGTGAACACTCAATCGAACACTGAGAAAAACAACATGTGGTATATGGATTCAAGATGTAGCAACCACATGACTAGCAATAAAAACTGGTCTACCAAGTTAGATGAGTCGGTCGAAAAGGTGATAAAGTTTGCAGATGGAAGGCATATTAAATCAGGTGGTAAAGGAGATATTTCGATTATCAAAAAGGATGGTCAAAAGGCTACTATCACTGAAGTTCTGTATGTACCTTCGATGACAAGTAACTTGATAAGTGTAGGTCAATTACTTGCAAAAGGCTTCAATATAAAGTTGGAGAATAATCAGATGAAGGTATGTAGGGATGATGGGAGGCTAACCATGAAAGCACCATTGGCGGAGAACAAAACGTTCAAGGTTAAACTCAACACAGCAGATCATAAATGTATTACTTTGACTGTAGAAGAAGATAAGAATTGGATATGGCGCCACAGGTATGGACATCTAAACTTTAAGAGTTTAAGTATGCTAAATCAGAAAAGAATGGTGTTTGGGTTGTCGTATGTGAAGGAACTAAAGAAGATATGTGAGGAATGCTGCAAAGCTAAATAGAGAAGGAAGGCATTCAAACGTGACTTGCCTATAAGATCAAGGCAAAAACTGGAGCTGGTTCATTCAGATGTGTGTGGACCCTTCGAAGTAAAGTCCAATGGAGGTAACAGGTATTTCCTTACTTTCATTGATGAATTCACCATACATATGTGGATTTACCTTATTGAAAGGAAGAGTGAGGTATTCACACAGTTCAAGAAGTTCAAGTTGCATGCTAAGAAACAAAGTGGCTGCAAATTGAAGAAGTTAAGAACTGATGGTGGTGGTGAATATACTTCAGCTGAGTTTGCCAGATTTTGCAATGAGGAAGGTATAGAGCATGAGGTTGCTGCACCCTATACACCTCAGCATAATGGCATATCTGAGAGAAAGAATAGAAGTGTACTGAACATGACAAGATGTATGTTGAAAGCTAAGAATATGCCTAAGAGATTTTAGGCTGAAGCAGCTTCGACAGCAATATACATTCTAAATAGATACCCAACAAAGAAGATGGTCGAAAAGACACTGCGTGAGGCTTGGACAGGATCGAAGCCAAATGTAAGTCATCTTAGAATTTTTGGATCAATGTGTTTCAGGCATGTACCTGAAAAATTGAGAAAGAAGCTGGATGATCGAAGTGAAGTCATGGTGCTCATAGGTTATCATTCGACTGGTGCATACAAGTTGTATTCACCAATCGAAGATAAACTAGTGATCAGTAGAGATGTTCTTGTAGATGAAAGAAAAGGATGGGATTTGAGTCGAAGTTCAGTTCGACAAGAATCAGACACAGTCACAATTGTGTTCGAAGAAGATGAACAGAATGAAGCTTCGACAAGTCAAAATGAGCAAGTTGATACTTCGACTGGTCGAAATGAAGAACCACTTGTGCTGAATGAAAGAAGATCCACAAGAAAAAGAACTGAGTCGACTAGGCTGACTGGATATGAGAGGTTTCCAGATAAAGCAATCAATGTTGATGGTGACTTAATCAAAGAAGCCATGATGATGGCTGAAGCAGAACCAATTGACTTGGGTGAAGCCTTGAGCAATTCGAATTAGTGTGAAGCCATGAAAGAAGAACTTAGAGCCATTGAGAATAACAACAATTAGGAGCTTGTCGAAAGAACCAACAAGAAACCAATTGATGTGAAATGGATCTACAAGGTGAAACAAAGGCCAAATGGTGAGATTGCAAAGTACAAGGCAAGACTGGTTTCCATAGGTTTTCTACAACAACCAGGTATTGACTTCGATGAAGTATATGCGCCTGTTGCATGGATCGAAACAATCAGGATTGTTATTTCGATAGCTGCATATAGAGGATGGAAAATGCACCAACTTTATGTGAAGTCAACATTCTTGAATGGTCCATTGGAAGAAGAAGTCTATGTTACTCAACCACTAGGTTTCGACGTCAAAGGGGAGGAGTCGAAAGTGTACAGATTAAGGAAGGCTCTCTATGGCTTGAAGCAAGCTCCTAGAGCTTAGAATAAAAGGACAGATAACTTCCTAATCGAAGCAGGTTTCACAAAGTGTGTCTATGAACATGGAGTGTATGTAAATGATGTTGAAAGTGTCAATCGAATCATATTATGCCTCTATGTTGATGACTTACTCATTACAGGAGCAGACGAAGCTGAGATAATGAAGGTAAAGTCGAAGTTAATGCAGGGATTCGAAATGTCTGATTTAGGGAATCTCTCCTTTTTCTTGGGAATGGAATTTAAAGACGTCGAAGAAGGAGTGTTCTTTCATCAAACGAAGTATGCTCAAGATATATTGAAGACGTTCAATATGATCAACTGTAAGGAAGTTATTACTCCATTAGAGACTGGAGCAAAGATGAAAAAGGAATCGAATGGTGAGTTTGTAAGTTCGACCCTTTATAAACAAATCATTAGATCCTTGAGGTATCTTTGAAATACTATACCAGATATCTGCCAAAGTGTAGGATTATTGAGCAGATTTATGGAGAAGCCTCATGAATGTCATCTCATTGCAGTAAAGAGGGTGTTGAGATACATCAAGGGAACCATTGATCACGGTGTGCTGTTACCAAAGAAGTCGAAGAACAGTACAGATGTCGAAGTGCAAGGATACACTGACTCAGATTTCAGTGGAGATCAAGACAAAAAGAAGAGTACTGCAGGCTACATTTTCATGATCAAAGGAGCTCCAATCTCCTAGAGTTCGAGGAAGCAAAGCATTGTGGCTTTGTCTTCATGCGAAGAAGAATATGTGGCTGCATCATATGCTGCATGCCAAGCAACATGGATCAGAATGCTACTTGAGGAACTCAAAATAATGGAATCGAAGATGAAGTTGTTTGTTGATAACAAGTCAGCTATAAACCTTGCAAATCACCCAATGTGTTATGGTCGAAGTAAGCATATTAAACGAAGGTATCATTTTCTGAGAGATCAAGTCAACAAAGGGAAGCTTGAAATAAAACATTGCAAGATAGAAGTGCAACTAGCTGACATATTCATCAAACCTCTGAAGAAAGTGAGATTTGAAGAGTTAAAGAAAGGCATTGGGATGAGAAGTCTTGATAATATGAATTAGGGGGTGTGTTAGTTGGTTAATTCTTGTTATGTGATTATTTGGGCTTTTAGCATATTTGGGCCTGGGCTATTTTACCTATATAAAGGGCCATTTTATTTGTAATGATAACAAGCAACAAGTAGCAACAGTAATAACAGAATTCAGTTTTTAAAGTTAGTTACACTTAACTAACACAACTCTCTCTCTCTCTCTCTCTCTCTCTCTCTCTCTCTCTCTCTCTCTCTCTCTCTCTCTCTCTCTCTCTCTCTCTCTCTCTCTCTCTCTCTCTCTCTCTCTCTCTCTCTCTCTCTCTCTCTCTCTCTCTTCTTCTTCTTCTTCTTCTTCTTCTTCTTCTTTTTCACATTATTCATCTTTCTTGAATCCTTTGTTCCAACAATACTTAGAATTAAATTTTAATCTATCACTAGTTTTCCTTATAAAATAAATTTTTACCTGTTTAAAACAAAACTGAACAATCTTGATTTTTTAAATTGGATCTTAAATTTTTTTTCATTGTTATATATTTTAGTCTTCTAATTAAAATCACGTGATAAGTAAACTGCTTGTATTATGAATGTCAATGGGGCGGGACATGAGCGAGGGATGCATTCTCATTTCAATCTTCGTCTTCAAATTTACTTTTTATTCTCGCTCAAATCTCTGTCACAGAGGGATTTTGTCTTTCATCCTCGTCTCCACGGATCTCCGCGGATCTCCACGGGTCTCCACAATTTCTGCAAAGATCTATAAACATAAATTTTTATTTATTATTTTTAATTAAATTAATAGAAAAAATTCAAAAAACTAACCACAAGAAATTAATAAACTAATCATCTACGATAAATATATTGTTTTAACAATATTTAATCTTTAGATTCATGAACACCAAATTTTCAAACTTCAAAAAAATTAAAATATTCATTTAGATCTTTCTCTTTTACTAATATTACATATAAGTTTTACATTTGTTCATAAAACAAATTATTTGAAATGACAAATGCACCTACATAGAAATGTTAAATTATATGTTAATTAACGATATGATGTATTCTAGTGCGGGACAGAGACTTTATGGGGCGGGAGATATGTTCGCCATCCCCATCCCTATAGTGCCTCCAGAGAAACTTTATTCTCCATCCCCGTCCCCGCAGGGAGAAATTCTCCATATTTGGAGCCTGAGACAGAGAATCCCCACAGAAATCCCCACTAATGGGTGCAAGTTGATATCCCTAGCTTGCATGCTTGTCTAATTAATAGAAGTATTGAGAAATAGAGGTTTCTATACGATTGACTTGTTTTAAGTATTTTTAATTTTAAGTTTGGTTCGGTTAGGCTTTAATTTTAATTCGGTTTGGATTTAGTTTTGGTTCGATTTTAGAATGGTTTGTATATTATAGTTTGGTTTACGAACCAAACATAACAGTTTGATTATTTTAATTTCAGTTTGGTTCGATTCAACAGTTCAGTTCTTAGTTAGACGAAAAAGTTTAATTAGCGATGAAAGAGTTTAAAAATTGATCGCTAAATTAGTTGTTAGTTAGACGAAAATAACTAATATGATACATTTTGAAAAGTTAAGAAACTAGAATTTTTTTAGCAATAACCATGTTTTGAAAAAAATACCCAAATAACCATGTTTCGAAGAAAATTACGAAATAACTATGTTTCAGAAAATATTATAATGCAGTAGCCATCTAGATGGTGCATGCGCTGGAGCTTTGACCTTAGGCGTCATCTCACTTGGCACCTACACTTCCTTTATGCCATGTGAGATGGCACATACTCTATAAATTAGGGAGGAGGCGCCATTTGAGATGGCTCCTATATGCAAGTGTGTTTTCTATAAATTAAACACCTATTTCTCATCATTCTTCACACTTTCTCACACTCTCTTCTCATTTTCTCTCTATTTTTTTATATCATGACATCTCCCATGATTTTCACCAGAGATGGGTACGTTATTTTCTCAGTCACCAAACCTCTGATGAAAATGAAATTTTGGCACATTCATTCCATGGATGAACTGAAGAGAGAGTTGATGTGATGGTTAGACGGAGACATCGTAGCTGGAGAACAAATTAGAAGGATCCTGAGAAGAAGAATAACCACCTCATTTGCAACTGGAAGACCTCATTCTTGGTTGAAAGAAGTCAAAACAGACAGAGACGTAATGATGATGATACACGGATCCGATGCAATTGTTTTGACAGTTGTAAATTCTTAAATATTTTATCATGTTGTTGATGTTATATTTACGTGTTGTATTTGTTGTTGTTTTAGTCGTGATGTGTTTTTATTTTTATTTTAGCGCATGGTTTTTTGTAACAATGCTCTTAATGAAAGAAAGTTCTATTTAGATCTTTAAAAAGTGCAGATAGTTTGCATACAATATTTATGTCGTCGAGCTAGTAGCACGAGTGGGGAAAAAATTGATTGTGTCCTACCTGACAGTATAAACCATACTTTCTTTCTAGCTTGTCCAGGGAGTCCATTTCAGTTATGATACGCTTGCTTTTGGGACGACCCTTTTTATTCCTTCGCAAATAATCATTGTACCAAACTATTTCCCCTTTTTATGCTGGCTAATAATCTGGTTCCGCTACCACTGGAAAGCCATTGTTGTATACAATGAGCAAGGTCTAGGCCTTGTTAATGAGAGATAGAAGTAGTAATGCATCTTGATGAACATGTGTATGTGTCGCAATGACGTGACAACAAGGCATACGAAAGGCTTGAAACTTTCCATAATCGCACCAATGAGATGGTAGTATAACCCTATACTCTTGTCTTGGCAGCTCCTCGTTATGGTCGATTGTCTCTTTGAAAATGAAGTTATGGTTATGTCTGTCAAACCTTGTAACAAGATAGGTGTTGGCTTTGGCACTTTTTGCCTTAATAAATTTCATGCAACTTTCACTCCATGGTTGTCCCGATTGTAACACAACGTTCCATATTTCACCTTTTTTTGAAAACAACAAAGCCATCCTAAAATATGTTGATTTCACCAAAGCGGTTACTGGGAGGTTTCGTATGCCTTTGAATACACCCTTCATTGATTCAATGATATTTGTTGTCATATGGCCTCATCGTTGTCCATTGTCGTGTGACCTCGTCCATTTCTCCACTAGAATATTATCAACCCACCTACATGCATCTGGATTTGACAATCTAATCTCGTTGTGATAGTGTTTGAACGAAGGTTGTGTTAATGCATGTCTTTGATCTCTTGGGTGAAATTTTGTAAAATATGTCTAACGCAGTAGACATGCGTAGAAGGGGGTCATACCAACCATTTGTAGGATTATTGTATGTACTCTCAATAGAAGCATGTCTATCGGAGATCAAGCAGAGACTAGGTTGCGGAGCCACGTGTGTTCGGAGATTCTTGAGAAAGAAACTCCATGCACCACCAGTCTCTCCCTCGACTAGAGTAAAGGCTATTAGGAAAATGTTATTATTGCCATCTTCTGTAACTGCCATCAGTAGCGTTTCTTTGTATTTCTCGTACAACCATGTTCCATCTATCTTAATAATAGGTTTGCACGACGTAAACCATGTGATGCAAGGTTGAAAAGCCCAGAACAGTCGACTGAATATTCCATTGACACAACCTTCGTTCAAACACTATCACAACGTCTGAAGCATACGTCTGAAGTGCATGCAGGTAGTGTGGTAGTTCTTTGTATGACTCCTCCCAGTTTCCATATACTTTTTCATCTTGTTCATCTTAGATGGGATCAATCACTTGTGATTGAGTTGGTTGTGACAACTGAGGCTCTTGGAGCACAATGTACAACTCAATCGAGTCGTACCCATAATACTCATGAGTAGAAAACATATTTTGAAGGTCCTCATCATCTTGAACATCTAGCTTATAAAATATTATTTGGTTTTCACAACAACAAAAAAATTGGTAGAAGATGTGTGACACTGGACCTCATTTAAGTTTGAGCTCTAATCGTCTTTTGAAATATGAAAAATTGGATTTTTTGTTTAAACAAAATCAGATGTTATCGGTGTTTCTAAATAAAAAACCTGAGACATCACAATTGTACGTCTCTCAATTGAAATGTACACTGATAAAATATTGTGTTACAGAGGACATTGTATTTGCATGTTTGAGTGTTTGAGTATGTGAGAATTTGTTTAAGTGTTGATAATATAAGGTGCATGCAGAAGAATAAATAACGTACAGATGAGACGAACAAGACAAATTTGATCTACCAATGAGGTGTCAATTGGGATGGCAAATCCTCATAGTATTGGCCTAAGGCGCCAACTGGGATGGCGCATCCCTTACAGACTTGTCACGTAGCATGCATTCCTGCCACCTACATTATGCCTGCCACCTACACCTGCACATATGCTGTCACCTACGCCTGGCCCACGCCACTTTGAATCGCGCATGCACTATAAAGTGCATGGAGGCACCAACCCACTTGGCGCATTGGTGACACGTGTTCTGCATGCATATAACCTCCAACCACCTCATTAACTCATTTATATACGAATTCGCCTATAAATGTGGTGCCTCAGACACTTGTTTTGCATCACTGATCCTCACTCTCTCTGATACAAACTCTTTCACTATCTTATACAATTTCAAATATGGTTCTTCTCACAATAGGCGATTCTCACAAAGGAACAAGACAAAACATTATCGTGTTTGTAAGTTTTTATCATTTTATATATTCTTTTATCATATATATAAATTTTATAAAATAATTATTTTAGTCATTTTATAAACTCTTACACTGTTTACATTTTGAATTTATGATACTAAAATATTTAGATGCCGCTCACACAACTACATTGCTCCGGACCCGTTTATCATCCCATATCTAGAATATGTCGGTTTAGGAAATGTTATAAAAATCTCAAACTGCACGATTGATTCCAAATTTATTCTTGCAATATTAGAAAGGTGGAGATCTGAGACACACACCTTTCATCTACCAATAGGTGAATGTACCGTCACACTAAAGGACGTGTACATGTTATTGGATCTCCCTGTTGATGGTAAGGCGGTGAATGGGTTGGTTCAACAACATAATTCTCTTTGCTTGGAATTGTTGGGCAGCGATATGGTGGATGCAACTGTTGCTAGGGGTCAAGGTATATTACTAACCGTACTTAAATCGCATTATGGGTCTCTTAGTTTGAATGAAAATTCGACCTAGCAAGAAAAATAATTAAAGCTAGAAATTATCTTATGATATTATTTGGAATCGTGTTATTCCTCGAAAGTACAGGGAATAGTGTAAATTTTATGTATTTAAGGTTGTTTAGGAACTTTGATAAAACAAGAAAGTATAGTTGGAGTTCCATTGTTTTAGCCCATCTATACAATTCATTATATAAAAATGTAACAAACGACAAATATATTTTTTATGGATGGGCTTTCTTGCTTCAATGTCGCTCTATATTGTAATCTTTTGGATCACCTTGATCCAGATGATATACGTGGTACCTCTAAACTTTTCTACTTTTAACTTATTTATTTTAAAGTTATCATTATTCTGATTAATTTTTATCCACAGTTTATCTGGAGACCATATTTGGGATTGGACCATGAACTCAATCCTAAGGATGCAACAGTTTGGACTACAAAGACTGCAATCATATAGTTCAACATTATGGAGATGCACGACAGCGACCGTGTCAAGATGTAGTTCAGAATGCATCAAGATATACCATGTGATCCAACTTATTTGTCACCTTGGCATCTCAAAAGGGTCGACATCTAATGGGGTGTTAATAATTGGAAAGATTTCGTTTTGGAATTGGTGTAAGATGTGGCATAGGCGTCACCAATACGTCTTACAATTCCCTATTTTCCTCAATCAAATTAATATGTGACACACAGATTAGTATATTGATTGGTACAGATCGGTTACTAACCCTAAAATGCACGTACCTCACTCTAGGTATTTGATTTACCCACACACACAATAGGCACAATCATACACCACACAACAACAACTCCAACAACAAACTCAACACACATCAACCTCCCACCAAACACAACGACAATACAGATCCACCAGTATCCAACCTCAAACCCAAGACCAATACCAATACAGAAACATGTCCCATACACAATCACAGTACCTAGAACAACGACCATACATCCGACATCCTGATATGGGCTTCTCGTCATCTCACCTTAGCCCTGACATTGGTCAACCTGAAGAATATTCACCAACCAATCCAACTTACCATCACTCATCCTATCACCATAGCACCCAACAATCACAGTACCAAATCCCACAAGATTCATTTTCTTTTTACGCCCCTTTATTCAGACGACTAGTGTTATCGACCCCCCATGGAACATCACCCCTAACCAATACGACTAAACTTTGAGGGCGTGCATAATTGATTGTTTAAAAGCGGAACTTCCGGATGTGATGATCTAACGGCTTTCATGGATCTTGAACGCATTGACTTCGCAGGACCCTCGATCCAACCGCAACAGAAAATACATCGAAATGCACCACGAGTTAGGCGAGGACGCGGGTGCGAAACCACGGATCTTATCGAGTCCTTGGAGACAACTAAATAATGTGTAGTTTTTATTCTCATTATTTAATCGTTTAATTATTATTGAAAATCAACTTTCATTTGCAACGACATTGCCTTTTATTTCTTTAAAAAAAATCAAAAAAAAAAAACTTTGTACCTAGACGTCATTTGAGATGGCTTAGGGAAAATAATATGCACCTAGGCGCCATCTCACTTGGCGCCTCCTTTAAAAAAATCAATACATGTGCCGTCTGAGATGACTACTGCATTATAAGTTTTCTAAAACATAATTATTTGCGTAATTTTCTTTAAAACATGGTTATTTATGTTTTTTTTTTCAAAACACGGTTATTGCTAAAAAATTCAAAAAACTAATATGATTTTTTTTTTAATTAAAGAAATAAAATAAAACCTAAAATTAACCTACGAAACTAAAAAAGATATTAAACAGAAAAAATAAATGATTAAATTGTAAAAATAAATTGCGAAGAATATAATTGTTTACGTTTAAAGTGTGGATAATCTTTTTTTAATTGAATATCTTATATACATGACTAATCTCTCAAACCATGTGGAATCACACGAAACAAATTTTCTTCCTAAAAAAATGTAACACTACGTATTCAATATGCAAAAGCTCTAATTAAATCGAAAGAAACTCATGTCATCTCATTTAAATTGTGTCATTGTTTTTTATTTGTGGACAAATAAAATAATCTCTATTTCCTTAAAAATACACATGAATTATGTTTTCCTCCTCCTTCTATTGGATCTTCCGTAGTATATAAATTCGTGTAAAGCGAAAAAGAACGGTTGTGTGTTAAAAGAAAACATCTACTTCTGCCGTATGAACTTTTCAAACAAAATTTCACTTCAAAAAAAGATCAAATTCTACAAAGACTGAATACAAAATATATTACGTAATATACTCATTCATGCATATAACTAGTTACATACGTCTATAATAAAATTTTAATTTATCATATTATAAAAGTTTAATCTCTTTTATTAGACTCAATGATGTCGGTGGTATTGCTCTTATTTATAAATTCAGCTATTTACTTAAGAAAGACTATTTCTTCTATGAATCAAATACAAGGAGAAGAAAGCATAGAGAAAGGAGAAACAACACATGCACAATTCACGAGTAGCATTGGTCGAAAAAGACAACCATTATATGATACCTTAATTGCACCAAACAACATTGTCAAAAGAAACATACCACGTAACACTATATTTAGTAAACGGCACAATCAAACTTCCACCACTACATTGCATTGCCACAAAAAACCATACTCTATTAATGAACCTACCTACATAAAATTCTTGATTAATGATATTAGCCAAATACTTGATGCAAAAATCGTGAATCACGAAAGCTTTAGAAAATGTTAATAGCTTCTTGTCATTTCATGTGACTGATTAGTGCCGTATTGTAATAGATAAGCACATCTAAAGATAAATTTAGAACTTTCTCACCTTTTATATCATTACCCTACGTACCCACTTTGTGTTACCATTTGATTCCGCTATATTAGGTAAATGTAATTTTCATGACATGGTCTATTTTCTGATATTTGCGTGTATAAATACCTAACATATATTGTTTCAAAACATGCAAGATTAATTAAAACATTTTCATGCGGTTATAAACCAATAGGCTTTCTTCAACTAACTCCCATTTTTTCGTGCTTATTTTTCCTCCTTCTTCTACTTCTATGGCATCATGTGAGAACAATGATACAAGTTTAGTAGATATTGATTTGGAGGCATTTGAGATTGATGTTAATCTCTTAAGAGAATTGCTTGAAGAAGAAGAGGAGGAAAAGGGTGCAAATGATAATGGTAACAAAGAATGCGTAGTAGAATCCCTAGAGGAAAGCGGAAATGTTAATCCTAGTATGATGAATGAGGAGAAAGAGGGGCAGCAACAGAGTTGTTTGGAGAAGAATGAGTGTCATCATGTTCATGATTTTGAGTGGCTGAATATGATGGAATTGATGGAGCCAACCAACCCACTAGATGAAGTGATGACAATGAATTGGTTTTCAGATGACAGTGGTAAGTTCGATTTTGATTTTAGTTATGCTAATGGAGAATGCTACCCTCAAATTTGCGACGGTGTCGTGACCAATGACTCGAATTACGGTCGTTTGTGGGGAGATTGTTGATATTTTTATGCTTATCAATTGTCAAAAGAAAAAAATTGCTTATCGAATTTAGCTATCAGTAATATCAATAATGAAAGGAGAAAGTGAAATAGCAAAAGTGACTCGAGTGTCAAAAATCTAATTAATAATTAATAAGTTAAACAATAATTATAGCTTTTAGCTTCCACCAAATTATGTCTTGATATATGATATTACTGTTTGTTGACCTTATTGTAAAAAGTATATTTATATTCATTGTTAAATCACAGTATAAAGAAGTTTTATAAACTAGTCAAAAAAATATTTTGAAAAAATATATAATTTGGTCAGGCACATGTGCATTAGTATGTTTTTTGAAGGAAATTGAATGCTTTTAAATGATAAATTTTGAATATAGTAATCGATTCATCTTGTGAAACTTTTTAATATAAAAATTTAAAAAAAGATCATGAAAAAACTTGACTGCATAATATAACTTTGAAATCAAATAAGAGTAACCTAAAGACACATGTTAAGAAATCTATAATTAAAATTTTTGTCTTGAAATAATAATTTAAAATAATTAATTATATATTTGTAATAAATTCAATGCACAATTTCCAAGATAAAATTATTTTATTTAGTTTTACCCATCAAATAAAGAAAGAAGATTGAATAATCACACATGAACAAAGCAAAGACTATTGATTCTAAGCTTTGAAATCAATGTACGACTCCGAATACTAATAGTCTAAAATGTGCCTAACCGTGACATTGCTAAATTCAAGCAATAGAACTGATCAAAATAATGGTAAGGTAAAAAGTGTCTAACTCGAGCACACGTTTTGATAGGAAAAATCTAAATAATGAAGAAAAAAAACAAAGTGAAACTACTAATTAGTACAATGATGCACAAGATTTAAAAATGACAATTTAAGGGGAGCCACAATTAATAACTTCACCAAAATCCTAACAATTTAGAACTAGACTCGGTCTAACCAAAACTTTTTTCAACAATCTTTTTCCATTTCCCTTAAAACCAAGGTAAGACTCGAAGTTACAACTAAATTACCTCAACTATAAGAAATTTGATGCCCATCCAGATTATAACAATGAAATAAATCAGTTATATAGTCATAATTTTACAATGCCACGTTAATAAATTAGCGAATGGACGCATGTGAAGCTCCCAAGACTAATCAGAAGCCAATTTAAAAAACTCGGATGGCTTCCTGCAGTGGAAACTCACGTAACAAACATGGATCTAAGCTAACCACCATCTTGGAAATAGCTGTCAGGTATCTTTAGACCCAACAGCAAACTTAGCAATGAAGAATCCAATTGTATCAAGGGGAGCTGATGGGTCAAATCTCTGAACAAGGTTTTCCTCACCAGGTCGTAACCATTCCCTGTATACAAAGACAAGAGAGTGTGGAGCCAGAAATTGGCATACAAATCGGTTATATTTTGGATAAAAAGGGAAAGGAAAAAAAACTATACTTCAAAACTAAAACTACAGCAAAGATTATCTGTCAAATATCAAACAACACAGTATCATCACAGATGCACGCCCGTGAGAGAGGGGTTGATCAACAAACGGAAGAAAGTACTTACTCTACATATCCATCAGGAAACTCGCAGCTACCAACAAGACCAGGCCCTCCAATTTTTGGGTGCTGGAATAAATGAACAGGAATGTTGTGTAAGCATTAACTATTAACTAATTACAGGGAAACCAAACATACAAAAATAAAAAAATAGTCTGCATTAACTATTTTCCCGTCTTGTAAGACAGTCTAATAAGAAGAATCAACCTTCTCAAAATTAGACATATCAATCTATTCTCGTAAGACAATAATTCAGCCTTAGAAGCCTAACCAATTTGAAAAAAAATATGAAATCTAGGTGGTAAAAATTAGTAGCATCAAACCTGTGGTACCAATGACAGGTATTTGTATTTATCCAAAGCATATCGAACTAATGCTTCATTCTCGCCGGGATTAATTGTACAACTGTTCAAGTTAATCCTCAACAGATCAGTTTTACAGAAACATCACAAAAATAAAGGATAAAAAGGTAAAAGGCGCTTATAAAGACTACCCCCACCAGGATCCAATAAAACTACAATTAATAATACATAACCGCGGATTATGATAGGAAACTTGTAATAATAAGGTCAAGAATGCATAGGGAAATTTGATCGACAAAATGTGCATACTTACGTGGAATAGACTATTACCCCACCAGGTCGAACCAACTGGACAGCCTGGTCAAACATCCTTCTCTGGTATTTTGCATGGCTTCTTAAAGATTCAATTGTGTCCTACCAAAAACAAGGCACTGCATGGTCACTCACTTATCTTTTTGTTTTTGGTGCTTAAATATATTTATACCATAAAAAAAACAATAGCAAACTAAACATCCACATAGAGAAGGATGACTGCACAATACACTGGCCAAACTAAGTTCTAACTATTGATCCATTACTTTTACATCCTATAGAAAAACTCAGGTATATGCGAAGATATAAACGTTATGGAATGGGATTTAGTTGTTGTCTTGTTGACAATTATATGTGCTACAAATTCAGAAGTGAAAAATGAGTCAACTCCTACTTGAAGATTGGTCTGAATATTTGCTACAAATATTTGCATCAGTGCATGCAAATTGGTCTGAATGTGAGTATAGATTAAAGTAAATGAAGTGCAAATTTCAATCAACAGATCTTCTACCTCTCCAGCAAATAACCGAGGCCTTAAACCCAGGGCAGAACAGGGGGCATCAAGAAGAACTCTATCAAAACTGTCAGGATCAAAACCTTTTGAACTATCAACTCTGCCACCCCCACTCTGATTTCTACCAGGTCCATTTCGCGCTTTTCTCATGCTCTTTCTGATCTCTGCTTTGCTAGGATAAGCTCCTTCATGTGCCTTGTTACCTTTACCTATTGTTTACATTATTTAAAAATAAACCCATAAATTGTTGATAGAAAAATACCACTCAAGTCCGTACAAACTTTTTAATAAAAAATTATTATTATTATTATTATTATTATTTATACTGGCACTGATAACCATTTTACAACCAAGAATGTACAAACATAAAATGCGAAAGAAGTATAAAAATAAATTATTGTTTTATGATGGTAAAGATATATGTTGACCTTCAACAAACCAACATCCAACAGTGAAAAGTAAATTAAACAGGAATGAAAAAAAATCTCTAGTTAGAATTTAGCAAGGACTGGAAATAATACAATATAAGAAAAACAGAAATTTAGACAATTACAATTAGTACTTCAATGTTAACTCCATAATTAAACACGGAATGCTAGACATGTATAGTGATTTAATCTGCCTTATAGACCAGACCCAAGTACAACACCAAAAAAAACATGGTTTTCCCCTAACAGGGATTCTTCTCCTTCCAAACTGACAAAATTACAAAATGATAATATGTATGACTTCTATACGACATACACCCTATTAATACCAAACAATAACCGGCACCTGAAAATAGGGGTGTACATGGGTCAGTTTGGGTTTAATTTAGCCAAAACCATAACCCAATCCGTATAGGGTACACTGGTTTGGGTGAGGTAAAATAACCACCCACTGAATCATTGGGTCGGTTTGGATGAAACCACAAATTTGTGGGTTGGATTGGGTTGGACAGTGGGTTACCCAATTTTTTTTATTTTTTTTCTTATATATTATAAATGATGTTTCACATTTTTTCTTAATAAATAGTTTAACCTATTGCCACTATTTTTTATAACATCAAAAATTCTAAATGCACAATAAAATTCATAATAAACATATTTGCAAAAATCTAGGTTTCACTACAATAATACCTATAATTGCATAAAATACTTACACCTTACAAGAATTAACATCAAAATAATCAAAATATGACATCCTAAATATGTTAACATCGTTATTTATAAAATAAAAGATGTTCAAAAAGTTGTATTTGAAGTAACCAAGATTAAAAACATCAAAGTCATCACACATAAAATTACAAAAAATAGCTAAAAAGTAATCACTCAATAACCCATGGGTTTTGTGGGTTGGGTGTGGGTTTACCCATAACCCAATTATTTTGAATGGGTTTTCATTTTTGAAAACCGTGTTCACCCAATGACCTGCCTCAACCCATTTCTTTGGGTCGGTTTGGGTGGGTTTTACTAGGTTTGTTGGGTTTACCCAACCCATGTACACCCCTATGTGAAAACATAACTGCCTCTTAAATAAATAATAATTTCCACCGCAGGACCATTAGATCAACCCACGAAGTTGTGTGACAATTTCAATTAATAATAATTTTTATCCATAAATCTTATGCCATTTCCCTTAGCAGACCCATCATAATTCAGTATAATTCTTGTGTGCTTGATACAACTTTTACAGGAAAAAATAAATCTTACTATTTTTTTATAAAATGAAAATTTATCGGACATTGTTAAAAAATTTACTAACACAGGTACATGCAATATGTCATAAATTCCTATAATGCATTGAGTGTTTCATCTTTTTCTGTAACTTGCATGCAATAAAATATGCAGACAAAATATTAAAAAGATATACTCCCTCCCTCCATCTCATTATCAGTGTTAAATACTGTCTCAAATTGTGTCACTTGAGAATACCGATGTAAGCACTATTTTTTAACTTTTCTATAATCCACTCAATTTATTAATACACCTAACAAGTGCTTTCAACCACTTCAACTAATGTGGCAGTATAGTCTTAACTTTTTTTTTACTGTACAACCATTTTTTAAGAAATACTAGGCATCACCTTAAATGACACTCAAAATGAGAAGAAGAGAGTATTAGTTAGAGTGTTTAATGCTTTCTCTAATATGTAAATGCACAGCAAGTGGCAACTACAAGTACAGGAATAGAACTTACCTACCATTTTCTTCCAAAGTCTCAGTTTTAAAACTTTCAGTACCAAAAAGTGAGATTCTTTCTACTTGCAAATTTGAAGGCACTTGATTTTTCACATCATTGGTGGCATTATTATGACTAGTATCAATAAAAGTATCATTATCATTTCTTCGAGAAACAGATTTAAGGGCATCTAACTTAAACGCTTTTATGCAACTCAACCCCAATTCAGCTGCCAATTTATGAATATCCAGAACCTAGACAACCATCAAAATCAGTATGTTAAGAAGCCATAAATAAATTTATCGCAGGTCTACAAGATTCAAATACAGTTTGGAATTTCCACCTTGTTATGAGATCTATCAGTTGCAATGACCTCTCCTTTATCCTTCATAAGTATTGCAATTGCAGTTGTTTTCCCTCCTGGAGCAGCACACATATCTAGTATCCGCTCACCCATTTGTGGATCTAAATAGAAATAAATGAGCAAAGAGTGATTTTTATGTTAACAGCTTGTTTTTTCCATCACATTATAAAATCAAAGTCCCTTTTCAAGATTATAGAAAAAGAAAGTAAAACATGCCGAAAAATCAATATAATTTTTTATATTGGTGAAAATATAAATGTTTAAACAAAGAAAATATTGAAAGATAGGCATCCAACCTCCACTTCCCCACTAAAAGGCAATGTTCTGAGGGGCTCGCGAATGTCTGAAAAAATCTATCCAATTTAGGTTCAAATTCAATTTCTCATAGTTGTGTTTGAAACTATGTTGCTAATCTCGGATAGCAGGGCAGAGCGCAGGACCCTAAAACAACTATAGTGGGGATAGCTGTCATTGCGAAGACTAAAAAACAGTAAAGAATCTAAACATAAATCCCAAAAAGATACACAAAATTAAAGGGACAATCATACTGGATAATTATAAATTATAGTTAGTTTTGGTCATTTGTCACTAAAATTAAAAATCAAAACCCAATATAGCTTAGTTATTGAATGAAGCTCTAAAAGTAATCAAAAGAAGAGAGGAGAACAAAAGAACAGTGGAAAAACTGAAGAACAGAGGAAGAGAAAAAAGGAAACTAAAAGAACAGTCTTCCCATGCAGAAGAAGGAAAAGCAAGAGAAACAGGGGCCTTCACAGTTTGCATGCCGAAGGAGAACAGAGTCACATGCAGAACAGTTTGCTCGTGAGGAAGAATAAAATAGGTCACTTAAAATAATTCAAAATGAACGATATACCCTTAAAAAATTAACAAAACAGTTAAAAAATATGGTATTTGGGAGACTTTGCCTCATGGACACTGATTGCGGACCAAAGGAGCAATTGGACCGCAATTTTGACACAATCCGCGGCCGCAATCGCCGCACCTGTTGAACGCGGCTTGCCGATAGAATGTGTCGCAGTGGACCATACTGCCGCCACTCTGTGGGTCCATAATTTCCCTCTAATGTAGCACGGTTGACGACATAGGTATTAAATATGGGGAACTTTCTGAAGATCTCTCTAATCGCTTTCCAAATCTGATATAGAACCTCCTCTACCTTCCCTACAGAGGCTATCTGTTGGGACCCATGTGGATGCCTGAAAAACACTATCCTACGTGGGTTCAAAATCAACTTCTCAATGTTTTGTTTAATCTGGAGATTTTACTGAAGGATAATAAGATATACAACAACAAAAGCATTTGCAACCAAGGAAAACAAATAGACAATTCTTGTAAATCACAACAAAGGAGGGAAATAAGAAAAGAAGCCGTAACTTACGTACCTAAAGCATGAGCAGCAATAATGCTTGGCAGGTTTTGTAGAAATATTTCACCCTCAAGCACATCTGGAAAAATGAAAGGAGAAAATATTAGTATAACCATACATATGCACTCAAATACATAAGGAAAATATGAATGAGATGATCCAAAGCATGCCAAAATAAACAGACTGAGGCCTTCTAAATGCAGAATAAACAAATTAGATTTAGGAAACATGTTTCACTGGCACAAACTTATTGGGAAACTAAATAAAAAAAGTTATGCTAAATGTGTGGCTTGGCTCATCATATCATACAAGTGAAACTTCATAAGTAACAAGCCAATTCAACTGCAGCCAAAAAAACAATTCAATAAGGTGTCAATATCTTAACCAGTTTAGAACAACCATAAGACTGAAGGTGGAAACAATTTTTAAAAAATATTGAAATAAATGTATGTTTACCATTGAGAAATGAATAATATTGAAAAAAGTAAATAAATAAAAATGAATACAGTTTTAATAGGATTACGTGAAATTGCTGAAGCATCGAAGTGGATCCTATTGGTTCTCATTATGTATTCAAAATTGCTTACACAAAAACATAATTGCAAAATGTAAAGTGATTATAGAAAGAATGCGGTAATCAGTTTGGACAAAACCAGCAATATAATATCTCATATATATGAGAGTAAACTTACTATGAAAAGAATGAAGTTCATATACTCTATCCTTCATATCCACACCAAGTCCTTGAGTAACACGGAACATGCCAGCCCTTGACAACATTGCAGTTCCTTGGCCAATATATAGCCCATTTCGTTCAAGATAAAATGGATCTGGGAAACAAATTAAGCTAAGAAATCATATCGACCATATTCCAAAAAGCTTACTCAAAGTTACAATGTCAGTTTGAAAATACAATCTCGCCATCGCCCCAATGACCACATCCACCAACATATAATCCATTTCTATGTTATATAAACTTTTTACCAAGCACGACTTATTATAAATAAAACTTAATAGTCCTACAACAATAACGAGTCATCTAACTAGTAGTTTCTAATATTAGTTGCAATGAGCTCCTACACCTGAAAACTTTCCAAAAGTTCTCTTGTGTAACTTCTCCATATCCAACTACAAATTTATAAGGTCTTCTTTTCTATTTAAATACTCATCTCAGTTAAGAAACCCCAATAAGCTAGAAGCCAATCATCCAAGCTCAGCAGTAAATAATTCAGATTTTGCAGGTTATAAAACTTCAATCAGAATGCTAAGTACACGAGACAGGTATAACAAATTATTGACATTCAACACAATTCAGACATAAATACACTTGCTAGTACCTGTCTCAGATCCTTGAAGAACAATACCACGCGTCATTCCAGCACTCCAACTCCCATCTGAACCCTTCTGCTCTACAGAAACAGAGACAGCAATTGTATCTCCTTCCTCCACATGAGCACTGCAAGCCAGTATACCAGGAACATATACCTAAAAAACAAAACCAACCTCAAAAAATAAACTCAAAAATCCTTAAATCAAAGATAACAGAAAACCCTAATCAAATCCAACCTGAGCTCCCCGAAGAACTGCTTCAGCACATTTCCTACTAACAATAACCTCCTTAGGAGCTACATTACCATAATCAACACAATGCGGTCCCGAACCCCAAACAAACACAACATAATCCAATCCAGGTATCAGACACTTGAAAACTGGACCAGAATCAGAATCCAAACACTCCTTCAAAGGATTCACCACATCATCACCATCTCCACAATCATCAGCATTCGAAGATTTCTTCACGAGCAACCGTAGTTTCTCAATAACAGTATCACTGTCAGACCGAAGAGTGTTCACGCGAATGCACGAGTAACGAGAAGGTCGCCTGCGAAATCAAATTACATAAGATACAAATTCAATTAAGCGTAGAATATAAATTAGGGTTAGAATTTGGGGGAAATTTGTGGTACGTTAGAGCGGAGGAGATGCGAGAGAAGCGATCAGAGCCATAGGCTTTGGTGAAGTAGTTGTGGAGGTGAGGGTTCCAGTTGAGAGTGGGGTTGTATGAATATCGTTGCGGAGAAGAATCGTGATTGGGAGTTTGCATCGTTTCTTGAAATGTAGCTGCGGTTATCGAATTAATGTTAGAGTTGGATGAATTTGGGGTTTTGTGAAGTGTTCTGTAAGTGGTGAGGAAGAACAAGTCCCTCGCTTTCTTCATTCAAAGTTCAAACAAGTGTGTAGCATTAGTAAGTATTACTAGTAGTAACATTGGGGCTTCAAACAAGTTGGGGAGTGTCATTGTTGTGAAGATTTTATACTATCTATACACAATATAATAATACAAAACGAGTATTTTAGCAAATTTGACATTTGTTAAACTCTCAACCCATCTATGATTTATATTTTAACTAGAAACTTCCTTTAAATATATTTGTATTTATTTTTTATTTAATTAAATAATAATTAATATAAAACTTCAATTTATATTGGGTCACATTTCACAATTTACTAGACCATGGGAAATTTTAGCTGACACTAAATTTCCTTTTAATAATAATAGATTGATACAGTTGGTTTTGGAAACAAAAAAAAAAATATTGATTTCAATTAGGGATGTCAATGGGGCGGGGTGGGGCCGGGGAGACACTTCCCCATCTTTTTCCCCGCCATCAAATTCATTCCCCGTCCCCGTCCCCGATCTCCGTCACGGGGGAATTTCTATCCCCATCCCCGTTCCCCGCGGATCCCCGTTCCCCGCGGGAATCCCCATAGATCCTACATTTATTCATTAATATTTTATTTTTTTAAAATGTTTATATTTTCTATAAAAATAAAAAGCACAAAGAATTCACATATTTATTATGTTATTAAAAAATACTAGTATTTGACATTTATTATTTTTTATTAAAAATACTAATGGAACACAAAATAATAATATTTTTTTTATAAATTTCTATAAAATGCTATAAAATTCAACAAAATGAACTATAATACTTTTTAAAGTAACAATATGCCTAAACAACTAAAAAAATCCAACAACATAATTATGCTTAAAAAACTATACTTCATCAAAACTAATAAGGGATAATTATAAAATTTAGCATCATGAGTATGCTTGAAAAGCTAAAAAATACTTCATAATAAGTCAACTAAAAGCAAAAGTCAATACATGAAAAGCTAAAAATACATGAATATTTATTTTTATAAATAAACATAAAGGAAATGACTAAAAACCCTAATCTAAAATATATATATATTAAATTAACTATATTAAAATAATAGGCGGGGCGGGGTCCCCGCGGGGCGGGGGGTGTATTCCCCGTCTCCGTCCCCGAAATGCTCTCGGGGGAATTTTTCTCCCCATCCCCGCCCCCACGGGGGAAAATTCCCCATCTTTGGGGCCCCGAACGGGGCGTTCTCCGCGGGGATCCCCATTAACAGGTCCAAACTGACATCCCTAATTTCAATGCTAAATTTTTGATACTCTCAGTTAACAATAATGTTGACTTTCTTCTATATTCACGTTGTTAACAAGAAAAGATTTTTGATACTCTCAATTTTACTCTATCTTTTTCTTTCTCAACTCGCATTCAATAACCACAATCTTTTGAATTCTTAGAGTTCACTATAAGAACCCTAAACCCTTGCATGCAATATCAATCAATTTCACTGCTTTCAAATTTTTTCTGTAAGCCGTTAGATTTGTACATTTCTTCTTCCTAAACTTATGTCCTATTGAATATCAAAATATCATACGCAAGATCTACAAAGGGGGTTTCGAAACCTTAAGCTCAAAATCAAACGCAAACAACACAGAAATCTAAAATAGAGGAAAGATTTGTGTTCTCTGAAGGAAGATTAACCTTTTGATTGAATAACAGTGGCGGCAGTAACTCAGGTACAGTGGTTGGAGCTCCGGTCAGAGGCGGTTTTTGTCGGTAGTCAGACCGGGTGATGCTTTTTCATTTTTGTAATCACTGCATTTTGATTCCACTTACTTAGATCTCAACTTTGATTTGAAATTAGGGTTCATAGATTTGAGGATAATGGAAAGTGTTATTTAAACTTTTTATTTCAGGTCTGGGATGTTCTTCCATTGGATGAGGTGTTTTTACTAAATTGGGACCATTTTATTCTAAGGGTGATGGACATGGTCTACGAACGAATTCAAAGTCTTAGAATAAAGGTATTTATATGAATGAGTATATGTTTTATATTGGAGAATAATTTGAGTGTGCATTGATTCATGATATATGTGTTTGTGCTTACTCTTTTTTATAGTTTCAAATCTTTTGTTTGTGGAATCTACTGCTGGAGTTGGTCGGTCATACTCAAATACAACTTCTGATTATATCATTGGTGA
Source organism: Vicia faba (assembly GCA_948472305.1). Taxonomy (NCBI): domain Eukaryota; kingdom Viridiplantae; phylum Streptophyta; class Magnoliopsida; order Fabales; family Fabaceae; genus Vicia; species Vicia faba. The sequence goes on along the minus strand of CATIWC010003200.1, from coordinate 8,034 downwards.
TAATGCTACAGGTATTATATAGTTATTATATATGCAAAATGAAAAGGTTATATGTTATACTAAGTATGAATATAGTTTTTTAATTTTGTGTTTGACAGTCAATGATATAGTTTTGTTGTTGCTAAAATAGTTTTGATCTCATTTTCTGCTCCATATATGAGTCATAGAGATTGAATGCTAAAAATGTGTTGCAGTTTTGGGTGCTAAGAAAACACATTTTTTATTTTACATGTAAAGCATCATGATTGTTGAATCTGTGTACATAGCCGATCAGCATAGCAAGGCAGTTATAACTATTGTATATAGTTAACCATTTTATAACTATATAATATTTAATAATAAATTAATTTATATATTACAAAGTTGTTATCAACACATAGTTTATTATGTGTCGTGAGTTATAATATGAATCTCATTGTAGTCATTTTTTTAATGTTATGACTTTTTAATCACTCAATATTATAAATTTTATTTTCAAAAAAATATTTATTAATTTTCATCTCTGAACATCATATCACTTATATAAAATCGTAAGGATAAAAATATAAATTATTAATAAAATATTATTTTTCTCCTCTTGAACTAAACATATTTTTAATCAAAATTCTCATTTCCCTCATATCCTATCTTTTGGAGCAAACATATATATAATTAAAAAATCTCTCTCTTCCCCTCCCTTTCCCTTCCCTCCATTAAAATCTCTCTTCTTCCCTCCCCCTCATTTGAACCAAACACACCCTAAGGGTCTGTTTGGGAGTTGGCTTTTGGAGGAGGCAATTTTCATTACACCCTTACATAGTGGGACGCACCTTTGAAAATCCCAAAATACTCTTGGGTTTATTCGAGATACATCTCTAAATGCACCAAATACCTTTTCAGTCTTAATTTAGTTCGAAGATGCATCTCTGAATAAACCCAATGGATCGCAAATACATCTCCTAAGTCACCTTGCATCCTTAGTAAAACAAACAGCCACCATATTTCTTAAGAAAATAGTTTGGAGATGTATATTCGAACTATGTGTAGAGTAAATTCGGAGATAAATCTCTGAGTTCTTACTTGTATGTAGTTTACTGAGATTGTAGTTTTTTCAATACAAACTAATTTTAACTCAATTAACATTGTCATTATTTGTTTCAAAGATTAATAAAAATGAATATCATAGACCGAGTAATGTATTAATTAATCAGAAAGACTATCGTAATACAAAAATTGTTCTCCAAGTCGATGAAAAATATTTTAAAAAAATACAATTACATGCATAGTCTACTGGGTATGTTTAATCCTAACACTTCAGCTCCTCCTCTGCATACGGTAACCCAAGGCATTTTGTGCCTCGGTAAGAATGGAACGTGTTATGCAAACCGCTTCATCGCCACCTCTCTCAAATAGCCCAGACTTAATGTCTTCTCTTGTCATTCGTAAAATGTTCTAACAAATCGAAAGCACATCAATAGCATGATCATCCATGGTCTACTCATTCTCTAGGATCTCCTCATGAGCAGACCTGAGTGGACGTTCAAGAGTGTCTGGTGTCATGTAAGAGTGTGACACAAAATAGAACCAAGTCATATAACCATCCATATAAGACCACTCAAATGTGGCATTCTGACTCTGATACTCCTTTGGTACCAGACAACTCTCAAAATCCACTAGAATGTCATCCAGTTGTCTCCGAGAAATGTCGCAGGAGCAACCTGGAAATGGGACCTCGAAATAATCTACATGTACCCAAACTGCTGCATACACCGCTTTGACAAATACATGTACATGATATTAACCCCACGTGTTAGATATTTGGAGTATAATGAAATATGGTCGAATGGAATTCTATCTCGGTGAGTAGTGTATGGAATCCAAATAATGTTGTTGTACCCAAAAATGTTCCCTCTCATTTTTCCAGACATGCTCATAGAGGTCCTCAATTGCTCAAGGTTAACCAAGAATTGGTCAGACAAATCCCCCTCCCAAGCAATGGACTTCCAACTAAAGTTTCACTTTTCACCAAGAAGTTTGGTTTCCAAAGGCCTCAAGTGATTTTCATAGTTCCTAATATGTCCCAAATAACGATCATGCCAATTTTCATGCCTTGCATTACAAGTTTGCTCAGTCAATTGCTCAGATGTCTAAAAATCAATTGTACTAGGTCAAAAGTCATATATGGCCAATATACTGTCAAACTTCAAATTTTTTGGTCAATATAAACATTTTGAAGTGATATTCATCATTTTATCAAGAGTTGATCATGATTCCTCAAGGAATGCTCTTAATCATCAAGAATCCAAAATTGCCAAATTAGGGTTTCTATAGGAAAAGTCAACTGAACTTTGACCAGGCATAAATTTCACATGCTTCATCCATTTTGACCCAACCAAAGATCATTATAAAGAGAATAAAATCCTTTACAACTTTGTTTTTATTCTCAAGTTCATAAAATGCACCATTTGGAAGATATGAGTCCATACATTACAGGTCATTTTCAAAAAGTCAACAAAAGATACTTTTTGTCAAGACAACTTACATCAAGATAATGTCCTCAAAAGCAAAAATGACCAACATATATATTGTAGATGACATCTTGGGATTTCTAAAAAGTCATAGATCATCTTAAAAATATGAAAATTGAGCAAGTTATGGTTTGCACAAGTTGCGCAAATTTGTGAAAAATGCATGAAGTCAACTTTGAGCAAAATTGCATTTTTAGGTTAATGGAACTAACTTTTAGGGTTCAAACATGTTTATGACATACTAAAGGACCCCTAAATTCCCTCTCACCTTGATTTTCATTTTTTATCTATTTTATTCATATTTATTTTGTTTTTATTCAAATAAACACAAAATAAATTGCATAAAATAATAAATAAAAATTATGGACACATGGGTTGATGATTTGGGTTGATATTGGGCCTTATAATTCGTACAAGGCATGAGGAAATATGACAGGTTCATTGCATCTCAAGAAGGGCAAGTTTTTCACAATTTTGGAAACATTTTAATATGTTTGATATTGCTTTGAAAGGGGGCTTTAATGTTATGATTCTTGCCATGTTTATTCACCATTCCACTCCTCTATAAATGAAATTCATTGCAATCAAGAAATAGCACGAAATTACTCTTCAAAAATCTCTTCAAAATCTCTTTACAAAGCTCTCTCAAAATTCTCAAAATCGTTCAAAAGTTGTGAATATTCAAAACCTGATCTCCAGCTTTCCTCCATCCAATCTCGTGTCATCTTTGCACTCCTGAGGTTCCTAGGAGTCATTTCCATTCCTCACCTTGGCATGGAGCACGCCCAATTCATCCATACAAGTTGCATCGTTTGGTATAGTTTATTTAAATCTAATATTGTTAATCTGCATTTATTAATCCATTTGACGTTTGCATACATGTTTGTAGTTGTATATAGAGCAGGTTGGACGTGAAGCATGTAAGTTTTGAGGCTTGGTTCATGAGATGTCATTCTCAACCCCGATCAGAATCTTGGCTTCAAAACACAAAATTCAAAGACCTTTAGCCAAAACTAACGCCGGGTTTCTTTATTTACTTCTTTTTATATTTACTTTTTCAAAATCATTTTTATTTAATCATAAAATAAATAAAATAAAATAAAAATAGATTTAGGTTTTTTTTATATATAATTTAATTTAATTTGTGCAATTTAATTAATTATATTTTGATTTATTTCAAGTAATTTAAAATTAATTAGAACTTAGATTTAATCATTTCAAATCTTTTTCTCAATAATAAAAATCCAAAAAATGTTAGAATTAGTTTCCTTTTGATTAGTTTTAATTGCATATTATTTATCACTCTTTTATTCATTCAGTTAAAAAAAATTAATTTAAGTATTTTTCTTAATAAAAATGACAAAAAAAAGTGCTAAGTATGTAGAAGTATTTTAGGGCTTACCTCGCTTTCCATATTCGCGCGCCCATTTTAAATTCCGTTCATTTTATATTGATGTATCTGCAAAAAGGTTGTAATAGTTAAATTTAGGACTTTTTACTTTTTATTTCCCCATTTGGACTTGTAAATTCCCCCTCCCCGAAGCCATGTAATAGTTAGGTTTTAAATTCTGCACTTTAAATTTTGTACATATATTAACTGTTAGATGTATGCCTAATAGGATTGCATGACAAGAATTAAAAACAAAACGTTAGCAAACCTAACATAAAAGAAAAATGACTGAATACAACACACTCTCACATGTGCACCTCTAGGGTATTCCCACTTCGGTTGCCTTCGGAATAAAACGGTCACGATTCTCGAATGTAAGAGATTTTAGTGGCTACCCTTTAGTTAAAAAAGATCATAAGTCCCTCGATGACCCTTTCAACGTTGCCTTGGTATATGATCTTAAAACCTTAGGATAATTACTAAAGTATCTTATGAGTTGCTTTCGTGACTGTACGATGACCCTCGTTTGTCCCTCAAAACATCCAACGATAGGGCTACCTACTAACTAATAGTATGATAACACTATCTAAAGGAAAAGAGGAAAAGAACAAATATTTCAAGTAGGTAGATAGCTCCTAGTTGTTTGCTCATAAAAACAAACAAAACAGTTTTTTGCACATACACAAACTCTTCTCTAAAATATTTTCAAAGACAAAACACTTTGTATACGTTCTCGCTGAAATGAGAAACATTACAAAGTTAATTGCACTTAGGAATTTTTTTTCAAAATATTTCCGAATACACTTACACAAAAAAAAGCATTTTTAAAGTGAGCTAGCAACTAAGAGCCCGTAGATAACTATGGATCAAAAGGGTACTAACACCTTCCCTTTCCATAATCTACCCCCCCCCCCCCCCCCCCCCTTACTCATAAATAATCTCGAAAGGTATTTTTCTGTTCTTTTCACCCTTTCCTTTGTTGGATAAAATAAAAGTCTGCGACGACTCTTGCTTACCACAACATTTGAGAATACAAACGCAAAACCAGTATATTAGTCAGTTCTCCCACCGTATTACAAACGTCATCATGTTGAGTTTGGTCAATATACCCATAAAATAGTGCCACAACATCATTTCTTTTGTGCAAGAGGTACAAGCAAGCACGTGGGTAATCCTCGATATACGATGGGTCATACCTAAACCCGTGAATGTGATGCGATGATAATGGGCAAGGATCCATCCTTGAAAAACGAATAAGAAACAAAATATTAGTAACAAGTGTAAAAAAAGTTATTTTTAACTTAATAGTGGGATTTGAAAATAACCGTAAGCATGGTGCATGAGCATGTCACTTGCTTTGTCGGTCAACAAGAACCTTCGCTCAGCTTAGTATATGTATACCAAGCATGCGGCCCCTCAGTTCCACTTGTGAATAGACTCCAAGTAGATGAAATACTTAAGGTATACCACATCCATGTAGGTTGCACTTTTGTCCACAAACATGGGTGTGTCAACCAAGAATAAAAAGAAGCACCTCAATGCAAACTCCATGTAGTAGCCAACTTGTAGATCATCGGCATTCAGGTCTTCGACTATCTCCCAGTTGTCGTTATACAACTTCTTAAACCAAGAAAAATTTGCATGTGCACCCTTGGTGTTCTTAAACTGTTGAAAGGCTTCCTTATGGTCACCTTCCAAATAAACCACAATCATCTCCACTGCATCAACCCTAGTGATCTTAAAATGATTAAATAAACTTTTATGGGAAGGTGTAGCAGGCAAGTGGCATCATCTAATATAATCTTCATATCATCAATGGGGAGGTGGAAAGATAATGTTTCGAACACTCATGTTCCTGTTGAAAATAAAATATAACCATCTCAGTCGAATTGAATTTGGTTAAAATATAAAAAGTAGGACCGTCAAGAAATATACCTCTCCATCCCAGATATGCGGAGTCACGTAATCTCTAAAGTATATCAGTAATGAAGTGTTTGTAGGCCCTCTTAAAAAAAGTATGCAAGTGAGGCCTCCTAGGAAACTAGGGTTCATTATGCAGCTGGGGTATCCTCCTCATGGTGTGCATGACCTTTGGGATGTCGACCCCATGTGATAGTCGACTCCTTGAGGTCGAATCTTCCCTGTCGTGAGGCATAGGGATGGCTCTAACCTGCTTATGCAGACGATCCCTCTTGTAGCGAGCAAACATGGTTAGGGTGGGTGGTTAAGTCTCATCTTGTCAATGTTTGCAGCCATTATCCTTGAAATAATAAAACAAATGATATTAGTATATGAGTAAAGAAATAATTCAGAGATGTATCTCCAAACACCAAAAAGAACACACTTTGGAGATACATCTCCGAAAAAAGCTTTGTTTTTTCATTTCTATGGAAGAAACATCTATGCCATTGCTCTAACCATCCAAAACTCATCCAACTCACTCAAATCATAGAAACAAGACCTACACATAATTTATTCCAGATGATAATGTTATATAATGCATTAAAACTAACCTATTTGAGCTAATGCATTAATAAAAACTCAAAATAAGCTAAATGAGAAACTTACTCAAAAATGTGTTGATGATGGTGTAAACTATTGAATGCAGTTGTTGAAGGGAGTTGAGAATGGTAAGATATAAGTAATGGATCTGAAGTTGCTTTAAAACTTGAGATTTAGTGTGAATTGAAAATGGCTAGTTTGAGGGAGAGACAAAATGTTTATTTTCTGAAAATGAAGGAGAAAATAGGGAGAGTCTGGTGTACGTTTAAATATGTTCACCTAGTTCAAAGATGTATCTCGAAATATTTATTAGCATTTTAAAAAGGTTAATTCGGAGATGTATCAGTGAACATACCCTAAAATCCATTTACAGGTATATCTCCGATTTAACCTTAGATAAAATGAAGAATTGGTGCGTTCTTAGATATATCTCCAAAAATAAGGTCATTTTAAAAATTTCACACAAGGCCTGGAAGAAGGTATAAGAATGCAATGAGAAATTTTATTTGGAGGATTTTGGAGGGGGGGGGGGGGGGGGGGGGGGCTTTGAAGAGTTGTGTCTATATATTGAAATGTGCTTACTATTTTTAAGAAGCTTAAAAAATAATATGATTTTATATGCTAATGTAGTATAGTATTTTTTTAAACTTTTAAAATATATCAAACAAATTTGAAAATATAGATGCAACCCTCTAAAGTCTTCCCATTCAAAAACAAACTCTCAAACAGACCCTAAGAGTATGAAATATTTGAACTTGTCATTCCCTAGAGAGGAGCTCTTTAATATAGTGTGTAGTTGTTTATGTATTGGCATGAATTTTTGGTAAAACCAGGTGTACGAATGTCATGACTGATGTCATAACATTCTAGTTTATTAGGTACAGATTTATTAGGTACCTTTGCAGAAAAATATTGTCATACAAGTACTGATGTTTATGAGTGTGTATCTGAGTATTTTGCAAAATGATCACATTTACCAAAATCAGTAAACAGGAATTCAGATGTCATAACAAATGTTAAGACATCTTATTCTGAACTAACAATTATGCAGTTTGGGTAATTCTGAGTTTTTTCAGGATTATGACTCAGTCTTTCCAGAACAGAAAATGTCGTGGACTTGGGGTTAACCTAGATCAACCCTAACCTGGTAGATAAAGTCCTGTGACCTAGTCTTAAGGTCAAACGGATTTAACCCTAGCTTTTTGTGGAAACCCTAACTGAAGATGCAGCTGCTATATATTCAACAAAGCTGTTGTCTTGGAATGATCCCTTTTTGACAGAAGATCATTTAGAAGCAGTATAGTTTTAACTATTGTAATCCAAGCAATTATCATTGTGATAAATGACTTGGAATAGGTTTTAATTGTAAGGGTTGTGTAACATTCAAAGCTTTGAAGCAAGAGTGTTTGTATGTCTCTTGACTAAAGCTGTGAAGCAAAGTCAAGTTAGGTTGTGTATCACTCAAAGCTGTGAAGCAAGAGTGTTTGTATTGCTTGATTAAAAAGCTGTGAAGCATAATCAAGTGTATGTTTTGAAGAGTGTCTTCAACAATTCATTAGTCAAATTGTTTTATGTATCACTGCTGTGATTGAGGGGGAGTGAGTAGGAACTCAAGTTTAAGTTGTACTTAGATTG
>CATIWC010003199.1:0-68777 GCA_948472305.1 Vicia faba | reverse complement strand
TCTGACGGGACTCGATAACAAAGTTGACGTAAGTTTTCTATAAATTTTATTGTGGCTTTTTATTTCCAAGTTTAATTTAAATAGCTTTGTCATGAGCACTGAGAGGTTACTTAAAATGATTTTTCATGAGAGTGAGAATTAATAAAGGTTCGGGCCGATAGAGCGAGAGCGTGAGGACAAGACCGGATAGTGGGAACATGGAATCGATCCTAAAGAGGGCGAGAGTGTTTTAGGTATCGATTAAGACTTAATTAGTTTTCAAAATACGCTTCTTAATTTGAATGGGTGAGCGAGAGCAAAATCTCATGGTTAGGGAGTGTGACTTTATTCAATAGCGCGGGAGTGTGAGATTTAGCCTTTAAACTAATATTTTTTACTAAATACTATTTAATCATAAATTAACGTCAATGAATTACAGAGTCCCTGAGGTACATGGAATCCACATTCCGACCTCTTTTTTCTTATATTTATCTTAATCTTTATTTTATTTCAGTTTTATTTCTTAGTTTCCCCTTAATCAAACATTCATAGCCTTAGCTTTACAAAGCGACGATAGATTTTAATAGATTGATATTGGTCTCTATGGGTTCAACAATCTTTTATATTACTTTGATATTTCATGCACTTGCGGATGCATTAATTTTTTGGCACCCGTTGCCGGGGGACCAACAGTCAATATTGTTATTCTGTTGTTGCACCATATAGACTAAGACACTATTTTCTTTGTTACTATTTATCACCAAAATTTTCTCTATAATTACCACTCCCAATATGTTGAGGAATCGCAAGATTCCCATAAATACGACCTTTAAATATTAATGGAGAATTTCATTGAGACGCAAACTCTCTCTAGGATAGAATCTACGATGGAGTGCTTTGTAGCGACACGAAACAGTCCAAAATCACGAGTTTTGAAAAATAAAGTCTCCATAATAGAAATCTTTAGGCAGGTGAACAATGAGGTTGAGTCGCTCGCAACTCGCAACATGGCCTTGGAGACTCAAACTTCCCTGCTTGAACAAAAACCTCTAGGTCCCTTCCTGAGAGACGTGTAGATATCCTATCAACCAGTAGTGAAAAATAGATAGAAAATCATAAAGAGAGTGATAATGAGGTTGAGAATAGTTATAGTGAGAAAAATACACTGACACCATCTGAAATGGAGGATGTCAAAGAGGTAGAGAAGAAAGCACCTATTGTTGTTCCTCCTCCTTATACCCCGCCAATTCCTTTCGCGCAAAGGTTTGTTGAAGGTAAGGTTAACTCCCAATCCAAAATGTATGTGGAGGTATTGGAAAATATTCACACCAGTGCACCCTTGTTTGAAGTCTTGCATAAAAAGAGAAAGTTAGAGGCCCATGAAACTAGGAAAATCAACAGTGTTAAGAGAGGAAAGTTAGGCCTTTAAAGTGGTGGGTGAAATAACTAAGCATGAACTTAAAAAGTTGATACTCAGGATAGATCCAGAACCACCACCATAATTTCAAAAGAATTAACCACCATATAAAAAAAAAGAAAAGGAGAGGGATGTGTGAGATGGATTGATAAGTGGCTATGGAAATCGAAGATTATTAAAATTTTGATCGAGGATTCATTCTCGAGAGAACCACCATGATTGCTTGCACTCTTCATCCATCGAGAAATCAACGTTAAACAAAGCGTTGCGTTAGAGGCAACCCATGAGCTTTTAATTTAATGTTTTTATTTTACTGTGTGAATTTGCATAAAATAAAGATATGGATCATTTGTCATATCTCAACTACTTCAAGCTCATGGCGGTTGCCATGAGCATAATGTCGGTCTCAATTTGTACGCAATTTGGAAAAGTAACCACCCACTAATAGCACTACTTTGGAGGTTTTTCCACTTTCTCCACTACTCACACATGATCTATGGAAGTTAGAAAACGAAATCCCTCCTATAAAATAGATCTCGGAATCACACTTTCAATGATCAAAGTTATCGCGAGGAAGGTGTTGTTCATAGTTTTTAGGCAGAAATTACAAATGAAAAAGGAGTAGTTTCTCACATCGAGGAACTACTCCACCATTAGTATTAGGCCCATAATCTTTGTAATTGCTTGGATCAAATATTGCCGTCATTAATCAAAGTTATTTCAATTCCGCATTTATTTCAAATTTTTACAGGTTCTTATTCCTATTGCTTATTACTATTGTTTATCGCTTTGTTTAATTTAATTACCATGTTATTTTTATTTGCAATCATCATGTTTAGTTTTTTTTACATTTAATTTCATGTCTAGCTAAATTGTCTTGAGTCCGGTATGTGAGTATCGTCGTTTTAGATGGGACTCGATAACGAAGTTGGTGTAAGTTTTGCATAAATTATGTTGTCACTTTTGTTTTCAAGTTTAATTTAAATAGCTTTGTCACGAGAGTGAGAGATCACTTAACATGATTTGTCGCGAGAGTGAGAATTAATAAAGGTTCGAGCTGATAAAGCTGAGAGCGTGAGGGCAAGATCAGATAGTGGGAATGGGACATTGATCCTAAAGAGGGCGACATCATTTTAGGTATCGATTAGGACTTAAGTAGTTTTCAAAATACGCTTCTTAATTAGAATGGGCGGAGCGAGAGCAAAAATCTCATGGTTAGGGAGTGTGGCTTCATTTAATAGCGCGTGAGAGTGTGAGATTTTGTCTTTAAACTAATATTTTCTACTAAATACTATTTAATCATAAATTAATACCAATGAGTTACAGAGTCCTTAAGATACACAGAGAATCACATTCTGGACCTCTCTTTTCTTATATTTATTTTAATCTTTATTTTATTTCAGTTTTAGTTCTTAGTTTCCCCTTAATCTTATATTCATGGACTTAGCGTTACAAAGCGGCGATAGATTACAGTAAGTTGTATTGGTCTCTGTGGGTTCGACAATCTTTTATATTACTTCGATATTTCTGTGCACTTGAGGACACATTATATATATATATATATATATATATATATATATATATATATATATATATATATATATATATATATATATATATATATATATATATATATATATATATATATATATATATATATATATATATATATATATATATATATATATATATATATATATATATATATATATATATATATATATATATATATATATATATATATATATATATATATATATATATATATATATATATATATATATATATATATATATATATATATTGTTAATCAAATTTGTTAAACACTTTGATCGTGCAATTAATTCATATAGACACATTCCTTGATTGTTGAAGTGCTTTGTTGATTACCTTACAATTTATTAGATTGTAGGAGTTTTTTCATACAAATAAAGTTCAAAAAAAAATCTGAAAAATTAAGTGCACATCAAATGTTCGACAAATTGTTTTACTTAATTTTATCAATTATTTCATTGTATATGGTTGGCCTTATAATTGTAAAATAATCACTTGAGATTTGATTGTATTAAGATTTTATTATCATCATTCAATTGAATATTATTGTACGCATATCTAAGTTTCTTATAATTGGTTCAGTTTAGACAGCTTGTAATCTAAGATACAACTTATGTTTGCCTTAGTTTTTTGCTTATATTTTTAAAACAAGTTTATTTTTAAAAATAAAATTTTTATTTTGAATATTTATTCACTCCCGTTTAAATAAGTTATCGTCGTCTAATAAATGACGAACCATAAATTTAGCCCGGGATTTTTTTTTTTGCATGACAAAGTATTTAACCGCTTTTATGCTTAACTGAAAATGAACGTTCATCTGGTTTCTCGAATTTTTAATAGGCACTATCGTTTTGAGGGCTATTTAGATTAGCTTTTCTGTTTGTCAAGTTTCTTATTTCGAACAATTAAAATCATCTTTTAACAAAATGCCATGTTCTATTTACCATTTCATTTCCTTTTATTTTGCATACATGAAAAAATAATAATAAGTAAAATGTCATTTTTTATGTTTACATTCATTTTTCGCACTCACTTTTGCTATTTTTAATTTACCATTCGTTCTCATAATAATAATAATAATAATAATAATAATAATAATAATAATAATAATAATAATAATAATAATAATAATAATAATAATAATAATAATAATAATAATAATAATAATAGTATCCATAATAACAATAATAATAATAATAATAAATAATAATAATAATAATGTCATTTTTGAATAAATAAAAAAACTAATTTTAATTAACACTAAAATAGAAAAAGAGAAAATTCATTTTTTACTCCTACACCAAATTTCTCAATTTTTATAGAACAATCAAAATTACATCATTTCTCACTCAAACTTCAAAAACTCCACATTTTTCACAATCACCTTCACACTTTTTTTACAAGTTCATAACTAATTTTGATCTTAACTAACTCTTAACTAATTCCTAACTGATCTAATTAACTTTAGCTCCTAATTAATCTATAAAAACCATCCTCATCTTGTTCATTTCGTCAACTTGAGATTCAAACATCACTTCGAAACTTCACTCTCCATTCTTCAACTCTAACAAACCACCACATTAATCTTCTTCAATCCCCCAATTCATCACTTCATCTTCAACCTTCAACAACCTCCATTCTTCAATCACTTCACCTCTAATTCACCAAGTCCACTCTTCAAACTTTCTTCATTCATTCACTTTCTCCATCTTTCTTCATTCATTCACATTCTCCATCATCTTCCAAACATCACCATAATCAAACTTTAAACCTCTGTCAATCTTCATCACTTAAACCATAATTCATCAACAAAAAACAAACCTCCATAACCTCCATCCAACAACATCTCTATTTAATCACCAACATTAACAACAACAAAGTCACAACAAACCAAAACAACAACCATAAGAAATTAGAATTCAGGTAGCAAACAAAAAGAATAAGAAAGAGTAGAAGAAGAAAGAAGCAAAAGAATCAGAAAAAAGAAAGAAATTTTACCTTGCTGGAAATCTAGATTTTTCATCGGAATCTTCATCATAGTCGCCAGAAACTTCATAGCAGTCACTTGAAAACTCATCCAACTAGCACGAAACTTCAAACTCGCCGAAATCTGCAAAAATTTCCCTTCATCCTTTATGGACGATAATCAGTCCATCTCTTAAATCTCTTTTGAAGGTGGAAAAAATACACAAGAAGATGCGGGGTGAATTGTGTATTGTAAATTATTTTTAACTGCTTAAAAAAACTTTAGAAACTGAATAACTTCAAAGTCTAAGCTAAGAGCAGTTAACAGCGGAAATAGATAAAAATAAAGAAGCAATAAGTAACAACACACATAAAAATTATTATGGTTCCTCTACAAATGAGAGCAGTGTATTCCCCTTGTCTTATAAGATAGTTTCCACGATAATCAAAACCTGATTACAAGTTGCTCAAGCAAACCAGCCTGAGATTTCCTTTTCTCAATAAACCTAGAAAGAGACTTTTGCTCAAGCAACCTAGTAAGAGACTTCATTTTCTCAAGCAACATAGCAAGATACTTCCACTAAACTTCTAAACAAACACTTTAGATGAATAGACAATAAGATGCACTTGATATACAGTCAGTGGTGCATAAAGAATACAACACAAACAAATACTTTATCACTTTATATTTCTAAGATATACAAAATTAAGAAATCTCAAGACTATGTGCAATACAACAAATATATATGAAATCTTAGTGTAGTGTTTCCAGTTCTTGTTCTTGTTGTAATATTTTGTTATCTTCCTTCAAATCTTTAGTTCCTTATATAGAGACAACAAAAGAGTCGTTGGAAGATTACTTACACAAGTGTATTTACTGAGAATCAATTTGCTAGAGAGAGACATTGGAAGATGGTAATGTGAAGATATTCATCTTCTAAGTAAAAGATTTATCCACAATGTCTTTCTTAAGCATAGGAATCACAAGGATGTTGGGGCAGATTAAAGAGGTCGTGTCAAAATACCATGAGCCTTGCACAAGAAAACCCTAGTTGACTTTCTCCATAATCTGGATTTTGACAAGATATAACTGTTTTTCATACAGAGTACGGACCAGAGGCACAATACTATGTTTCCCATGTCATCATAATTTGAGTTGTCATCAGAAGATGGGATTCCAAGTGTTAAGACATCAAATTTTGATCCTTTAGAATATGACTAATTTACTTCTCTTCATAAGCAATTTAACAAGGTCATAACCAAGTTAATTTAGAGCTTATGATCCCTCACACTTAAACAAATGTTAGTATACCCAATTATTCTTTAAGTTCTTTGTTATCATCAAAACTCAAGGAGTATGAATAGATTTTGTTCCAACAATCCCCCCTTTTTTGATGATGACAAACAAATGTATTTAAGAATAATGGTTGGTCTGATTAACTAACTTGATAATATCAGAGTTTGAGGTTTGTAAGCTCCCCCTAAGTCTAATAGCCAAAAGGTTGAGTTTTGCAAGCTCCTCCTAAGGCATATCCAAGTTATTTAAACTTATTTTGATAAAAAAAATTAATCAAAATATTTAAGTCACATAAAACATAAGTTCCTTTATATGGGTTCAGGTGCATATAAAAACATTCAAAAATGTTTTTATCCTCTTTAAACACTCCCATCTCTCGCCCATTTGTCATCAACAAAAAAATAATTGAAAAGATAGAGATAGAAAAATATACTGAACAAAAAGATTATTAAAGATAATGAACAATAAATCACTATCAATTCAGCTTCCAAGATACTAAAGAGACCAACGGAGGAAAAATAATTACTTCACGAGGCAACAAATCAATATCTTGTCAGTTTCTAATAAATGGAAAAATGAAGAAGTGAAAAGAAATAATAATGAGAAGGTATAGCATGCGTTAATGGCTATTGGTGTTTAAACTTCCAAGAATCAAAGATTGAAACACGCAACATGATTTATCTTCCAACGAGCCATTATAAAAGTAGAACCCTTTCGTCTAAAAACACAAAAAATCATCATCCAATCTTTTCTAAAACAAGAGGAATACTTCTACCGAGAACTCTAGAACCTTCATTACTTCAAAAGCTACCATGGTCAAGAAGACCACGAATGTAAAGAAATTCAATGATCAGAGGAATGAAGAAATCAAGACCTCTGAAGTTATTGGAAATGTAATTTATTTAATGTCCTCAATTTCCAATACTTTCTCTTTATTAGGGATTTTTGGCATTTTCAATTTCTAGTATAAATATGCTATCTAGGCTATCAATATTGTATCCCCTCATTCATTCCTCTATTTGAATACAAAGAAAGTAGTCCTCTTTGTTATCATTCATTGTTCATTGTTCATTGTTTATCTCTCTTTCATTACCTTGCACCAACAAATTGGTATCTAGAGCTTTCGGTTCTGTTTTCCTGGGAAACACGAGTGTTTGTGAGCTGTGTGTTTGAGTTTTGTTCTTTGATTTTTTGTTGAAATCTTGAACAAAATTTTGATCAGAATTTGATTGTGGGTTGGGAAACAGTGTGGTTAAGATCTGAAAAATCCGTGCAAGGTTTAAAATGAGTGGAGACGGTAGTTTGAGCACTAAACTTCCAATTTTTAATGGCAAAAACTAGAACAGATGGATGATACAAATGTGTGTACTGTTTGGTGCACAAGATGTTCTGGATCTGGTTACAGCTGGTTATGTACCAGCTGCAGCAGATGCCACTGAAGAACAGAGAACTGCTGAGAGGCTGATGAGAAAGAGGGACCAGAAAGCTCTGTTCTATATACATCAGTGTGTGGATGAAAATGTGTTCGAGAAGATTGCTGATTCAACAACGTCTAAAGGGGCGTGGGATTTGCTGGCGAGATGTTACGGTGGTGACGCAGCAGTAAAGAAGGTGAAGCTCCAATCCCTACGAAAGCAATATGAGAACCTGAACATGAAGAGCAGTGAGAAAGTTTCTGAATATATCTCCAGAGTGATTCTGATCACTAACGAGATGAAGGCGTGTGGAGAAACTCTGACGGAACAGGTAATCATTGAGAAGATTCTGAGGTTTCTCACTCCTCAGTTTGATTATGTTGTTGTTTCTATTGAACATTCTAAAAATCTGGAAACCATGAAAATAGAAGAATTACAAAGCAGCTTAGAAGCACAGGAGTTACGTCTATCTGAGAGAACTTCTGAGAGAGAAGCTGAGCAAGCTCTGAAGGCTTCTTTTGTCAAGAAAGACCAAAAGCAGAATAGACGTGGTGATAGATTCCAGAAGTCAGAAGCCTCAACTTCTGATGATAAGAAGTATCATAAAGGAAAGGAGAGGTATGACAAAAGGAAGGTTCAATGTTACTCCTGTAAACAATTTGGCCATTTTTCCAGAGATTGTAGGTCAAACAGGGGTAGGAAATCAGAAGAAGCATATATGGCTAAGAGAAACTCTGATGATGAACCTGTACTTCTAATGGCTTCTGACTCTGATGGAAAATGCTCAAAAGATTGGTGGTATATGGACACTGGTTGTTCAAATCATTTAACTAGAAACAAACAATGGCCGACAGAATTTGACTCTGAGAAGAATACAAAGATCAGATGTGCTGATGACAAATACCTTAATGCTGAAGGTATGGGAGATGTCAGAATTAGAGTGAAGAATGGGAAAGACATTTTGATCAGAGACGTCTGGTATGTTCCTGGTATTAGAAGCAATCTGATGAGCGTAGGTCAGCTGATTGAGAAAGGTTTTTCAGTTGTTATGAAAAACAATCTTCTGACGTTGTATGATTCCAATTAGAAGCTAATTATGAAGTCTGAACAAGGAGGCAACAGAACATTCAAGGTGAATGTAGAAAAAGCTGAAGCAACGTGCCTTAGTGCAGAAGGTGCTGAAAGTAACAGTAAGCTATGGCATAAGAGGTTAGGGCACTTAAACTATAGAAGCTTAGGGCATCTATGTTCTAAGAAGCTCGTACGTGGTATTTCGAAGATTGTGAAACCTGAGAAGTCATGTGAGATATGCATGAAAGGTAAGCAACCTAGATTGCCTTTTACATCAGAAGTAGCCCCCAGAGCGAAACATGCTCTGGGAGTAGTACATTCTGATGTGTGTGGACCATTTCCAGTACCTTCACTTGGAGGAAACAATTATTTTGTGTCTTTTGTGGATGAGTTCACAAGAATGACATGGGTAACACTTATCAAGTTCAAGCATGAAGTGTTTACTGAGTTCCAGAAATTCAAGGTGAAGGCTGAGAAGCAGAGTGGTCAGAAGTTAAAAATTCTGAGAACAGATGGTGGAGGTGAGTATAACTCTACAGTGTTTCAGAAGTTTTGTGAGGAGAATGGAATAGAACATGAGGTTACTGCCCCATATACTCCTCAGCACAACGGTCTTGCTGAGAGAAGAAATAGAACTTTGCTTGATATGACCAGAAGCATGCTGAAAGAGAAAAATCTACCTCATGTGCTATGGGGAGAAGCTGTTGCCACATCAGCATATATTCTGAACAGGTGTCCAACGAAGAAACTGAAGGAAGCTGTTCCTTTAGAGAAATGGACTGGAGATAAGCAGAGTGTCAGTCATCTGAAAGTGTTTGGCTCTGTCTGTTACAAACACGTTCCAGATGCTAGAAGACAAAAACTTGATGATAGAAGCAAAATAATGTTACTGGTGGGGTACCACAGTACAGGTGCGTATAAGCTTTATTGTCCAGAAACTAACAAAGTTGAAGTCAGCAGAGACGTTGTGGTGAAAGAGTCTGAAGCATGGGATTGGAACAAATCTAAATCTGATTCTGGTGTAGTTCCAACACCAAAGTTATCTTCTGAAGATGTTTTAGAAAGGTCAGAAGATGAATCTGTTTCTGAAGATCCTGAAGATTCTGAAGATGAGTCAGAAGAATATTCTGGCAATAGATCTGATTCTGATCCAGATGATGATCCAAAATCTGGTGGTAATCATAGTTCTGGAAGGGAAAACTCTGAAGGTGGTAACTCTGAAAGTAGTAGTTCTGGTGCAGCTTCAGAACAAGCTCAAAGACCACAGAATCAGACAAAAACCCAGAAGGTTTGCAGATTTTGACATGCTGCAGGATAATGACGTTGACTCTGAAGGAGAAGTCGTTCAGTGTGCCATGTTAGTAGATTTTGAACCCGTAGGCATTGAAGAAGCTCTCAAGAAGAAAGAATGGCTTAATGACATGAAAGAAGAACTTGAAGCAATAGAAAGGAACAAAACTTGGAAATTGACTAAACTTCCAGATAAGAAAAAAGCCATCAGCGTCAGATGGGTTTTTAAGTTGAAACTTAAGCCGGATGGTTCCATTGGCAAGCACAAAGCTAGACTAGTAGCTAGAGGTTTTCTTCAGAAACCTGGGCTAGATTATTTTGAGGTGTTTGCGCCTGTAGCTAGGCATGAAACAATCAGA
Organism: Vicia faba; assembly: GCA_948472305.1. Classification (NCBI taxonomy): domain Eukaryota; kingdom Viridiplantae; phylum Streptophyta; class Magnoliopsida; order Fabales; family Fabaceae; genus Vicia; species Vicia faba. The sequence continues at coordinate 58,430 of CATIWC010003199.1, read as the reverse complement.
CTGGTGATTGCTTTAGCTGCAAACAGAAATTGGCCTTTAATGCATCTGGATGTGAAGTCAGCATTTCTGAATGGTCCATTACAGGAAGAAGTCTACGTGTCACAACCTCCGGGATTTGTAAAAAAAGAATCAGGAAGGGATGGTATACAGGTTAAATAAGGCTCTGTATAGACTGAAGCAAACGCCTAGAGCTTGGAATCTGAAAATTGATTCATTTTTCAAGAAGCTGAGGTTTCAGAAGTGTGAGATGGAATATGGAGTTTATGTACAACACTCTGATAGCAATATGATTCTGGTGTGTCTCTATGTTGATGACATCTTGCTAACAGGTATTTGCCCAAAAGATATAAAGAAGTTCAAGGAAGTTCTGATGAATGAGTTCGAGATGACAGATCTATGAAAAATAACATATTTCCTAGGAATGGAGATTATGTACTCAAAGAAGGGTATCATTCTGCACCAGCTAAAATATGAACAAGAACTTCTGAAGAGATTTAAGCTGCAGAACTGCAAAGTTGTTATGACACCATCAGAAACCAATCAAAAACTGGATTCTGACTCTGATGGTGATTCTGTTAATTCTACAACCTTCAAACAGCTGGTTGGCTCTCTAAGGTATTTATGTAATACTAGACCTGACATTTTTTATGCAGTTGGATTGGTCAGCAGATTCATGAGTAATCCCAAGTGGTCTCATTTTCAAGTTGCTGTCAGAATTCTGAGATATATTAAGGGAACTCTGAGATATGGAGTGTTGTTTCCTTCTGAAAGAAAGACAAAATCAGAATTATTAAGTTACTCTGATTCTGACTGGTGTGGAGACAGAGTGGACAGGAGAAGTACTTCTGGATACTTGTTTAAATTTCTGGGAGGTCCCATTTCCTGGAGTTCCAAGAAACAACTTGTTGTAGCTCTGTCAACATGTGAAGCTGAGTATATCGCAGGTGCTGTAGCTGCTTGTCAAGCAGTTTGGCTTCTGAATCTCCTGCATGATTTAAAGGTTGAGGTTGAGGAACCTCTGAAGCTGATGATTGATAATAAGTCTGCAATTGACCTTGCCAAGAATCCGGTGCTACATGGAAGAAGCAAGCACATTGAGACGAAGTATCACTTTCTTAGAAATCAAGTACAGAAAGGAGTGTTAGAAGTTCTGCATTGTAGCACTCAGAAACAGCTTGCAGATCTTCTGACGGAGGCTGTTAAAACAGATCAATTTCTTTACTTAAGAGATGAAATTGGTGTGTTCAGCTTCTGATAGATTATCTAAATTAAGGGATGGTATTGGAAATGTAATTTATTTAATGTCCTCAATTCCCAATACTTTCTCTTTATTAGGGCCTTTTGGAATTTTCAATTTCTAGTATAAATATGCTATCTAGGCTATCAATATTGTATCCCCTCATTCATTCCTCTATTTGAATACAAAGAAAGTAGTCCTCTTTGTTATCATTCATTGTTCATTGTTCATTGTTTATCTCTCTTTCATTACCTTGCACCAACAGAAGTAAGCAAAAATTCAGATGCTTTGAAGCCAGAGAAATCTTCAATGACAACAAAGAAGAGGAAGTCAAGGAAGAAGAAACTGTCAGAAGAAGTTTGTTATGATTCAGACGACGATGATGAGCAGGATTTAAATTTGGAAAATTTTCTTAAGACCAAATTTTAAATATATATCTATAGAGTATTGAATCTAACAATTTCTAATTGTAATCTCTTTTGATGAAGTGAATATTTAAACCTATATTTCATTAGCATGCATATACTTAGTTCTTCTTACACAATTTTTCACAGTTTCATTCAAAAATAAAATAAACGCAAAAAAGACAAAAACATGTATGGTAATAAAATAATTCTAAGTAAATATGATCAAAATCCAATCTTAACTTCATTGTTCAAGTAGATTATGAACATGTATCATATGTTCAACTTCTTGTACAGTCAAATTGATTCTTACAGTAAGAGCCCAAAAGTAGGAAATAGAGAAGGGTGGTTAGAAAGGACTACCAAACCAATTTGTTTTCAAAAACTGATTGGTGCATAAAAAATAAGAAAGACAATATGTTATTTTAAACTTGCTTATAAAAACAGGCTTTCCATAATACAAGAGATACACACAACAAAAACACTTGCTATCTCACAAAAAAAAGAGTAAGCCAACACGTGAAAAAGAGATAGAAACAATATAAACTCTTCAACAGAAGTAGAAGACTAAAGAGAAAAGAGGGATTGAAGAAGATGAAAACACTCAAAGGCTAAATGAGACTGAAGGTGCGAGCACAATTTCTGAGGAGAACATAACAAAATATGCATAAGCTAAAAAGGAAGAGAATCTATATCAAGAAGAGGAACCGATAGAAGATCATTATGAAGAGGACTGGAACTCCTATTTTAGGTTTAATGATTGAGAACAATATAAAACCATTAAGTGAGCTTTATCTATAGAATCTTAGGAGAGATATAGAAATGTAACCTTTCTATAGAGATGCTTTGAGACAAAGAATATGTGTTTTTGTTATTATAGAATCATTTTGTGAGCAAAAAAATGTATTAACTTCAGTAATAACAGTTGTAATACTAAGAAGAGTTCAAACAAGATTTTTAATTTACCAAAAATTAAATATCCAATCCCTATAAATATACCAGAGTTTTACAAAGAATTTGTCAAGAGTTTTAAAGACTGAGATGCTTTAGAAGTTTCCTAACATTAGAAGTTGTTCAGGTGCTTCTTAATATGGTAACTTATGATCATTTTTCAGACACTAATTCTCCATTCAGAATAAAGCACTAATCTTTGATAAAAATCATGTTCAGATTCTTTTTGATAAAATCAAATCTTTCAACTGTAAGAGGCTTGGTAAATGTTGTACCCCAAAATTTTCCCTCCCATATTCTTCAAGATTTGTCAAGATCAATCTCCAAATGGTTCAAAATCTCTCAAGGGTTGCACAGTCAAACATCCTCCTAAGCCAGGAAAAACTAGGGTTTTGGTTCCTGCAAGGAATTTGAGGTTTTCAAGGGCTCAATTAAGTCCCACATGCCTATAAACATTGTCAAGCATCTACATGTCAAGTTTCAAGGCTCACAAAGGTCAAGTTGCACAATCAAAAGCCCTAATTGCTTCACAGTCAACTGTAGGGGTAAAATGGTCATTTGGCAGTCAAAAGTCAGAATTTTTGGTCAACATCTTATTTTGAAGCCACAATCATCATTTTATCAAGTCTTGATCATGATTCCACAAGAATGGCTCAGAAATCATCAAAGATGCAAAAGTTTCCATTTTTGGACAGCTGAAAAGTCAACTATAACTTGACCAAGGCATAACTTTTTCATGGTTCATCATAAAAATCCCATCCAATTCTCATTTTGAAGGGGATGACATTTCCTACAACTCATCTTCACATTCCAAGTCCAAGAAATTCTCTCACAAAAAGTTATCAATTTCAACATTATAAGTCATTTTCAAAAGTCAACAAAAAGGCACTTTAAGTCAAAGACCATAACTTGAGATTGGTAAATCAAAATGACATGGGACCAATGGAATTGGTTAGAGGACGTCAAGACCTTTCAAAAATATCCAAGAACATGTTCATATGATCAAAATTGAGTAAGATATGCATTGGAGAAGTTGGGAAATTTTTGAGAAATGGCAAAAGTCAAATATCCTTGAAACTTCAATTTTTGACAAAAAGGCCCACTTTCTTCCACTTGATTCAGCCTTGTCATTCCATACACGTGTCCCATGATTGATTTCAAGATTAAACATTAATTTTTCTATTTTATTTAATTTTTATTGATTTAATTCATTTTAAATCCATAAAATTCAAATAAAATCAAAAAAATTAATTAAAGGGAATCTTTGTGGTTTGAATGACCTTTATATGCCATTTGCTAGCTGCCAAATTCGTGAAAGCTTATTTTTGTACACAAAATTTTGAATTTGAACCAAGTATGGAATGTCCTTTTAATGGTGGTCAAACAAAATCCCAAACATAATTGCACAAGTTTAAGGCTCCTAAATGTGACTTAATTCTCATTGATACATACATATGCAAGCCTTCCCAACCTCATTCACTACCTAGAGTGTGCACAAACGGCCAGAGCAAAGTTCAAAATTTGTCCAAAAAAGTGAGAGATCTAAAGCGGTGTTGCAAGCATTTTCAGATCAAAGCAAGCACGTGGCCTTCTTCCTTGCCACTCCCTGAAGCCAAAGCAACCACAAACGCGTCCTAAGGTCCACTACCAAGCGCTGTAAGTTGTCTCAAACTCACCCCTGTACACGAAATCATGTTTCTCTATTCTTGCACTTTTCTGGAAAATAATAGCATATTCATACTCCATGCCTGATTTCCAATGTAACTGCTATATTCAATTTCATTTTTAGGCTTCGTATAACAATACCCGTGCCTAGGGTTCGTTGGTTTTGTTTTTAGGTATTTTGTCTACAGGTGAAATTGGGACAAACCATAAGCATAGACGTGATCAGGAGACATGGACGATCACAACCATGGGCTTAGATGGAATTTTTGATGCCTAAGGATGATTTTGAGTAAAACCTCCAAAATCTGGCCTTCACCTCCTTGGTTTAGCATTTCTTTTCTTATTTTCTTTCCTTTTATTAATTATTATTATTATTTAGTTAGTTCACAAATAATTATTTTCATAAGTTCAGAAAAAAAAACAAAAAAAAATGTAATTATTATTATTATTACTAATTTCACTTTATTAATTATTTTTGTAAATAAAATACTAACAAATTAATTAGTTTAATTAGTTAATTTTAACCTTTTTTCACAATAAATAAAAACAAATTTAGACTTAGGATTTTTCTTTTGACATTTTTAATTCTTTGTTTATTTTATTTCATAAAAAACATAAAAAACACAAAAATATTTTTTCCTTTTAATTAAATTAATTAATTAGTAATTAGGCTTAATTTCATTTAAATACAAAAAAAAAGGACAAAACTTAATTTCTTTCTCAAAAAGGGTCAACACCCTAAAGACGTTCCCGATTTAATTTTATTTCGCGCTTTAATTCTTTTTGGTTATATTTATGTATCTGTACAAAGGATGTAATAGCTAATTAGGATTTACCGCTTTATTTATTTTCCGTACTTTATTTTCAAAACGGGTTTTTGTTTTTGGCGATGTATAGACCCGCGCCTTGTAATAGCTAGATTTACATTTCCGCAATTTATTTTCCGCACTCCTAACTATTAAAAAATGCATGAAAGAATGTATGAATAATAAAATTAATCCGTAGCTCACAAATAACATGTACAAGATAGACAATTAACTGAAAAACAACACACAAAGCACATGCCACTCCTAGGGTACGCCTCACTGGTTGCCTCGAACGTGGTCGTCAAGTATAGGGTGTTTTAGAGGTCGCCCTTATGTCTAAGATCCAGTTGCCTCGAAACGGTTGCCTCGGATTAAAAAGGATCTAGGACATTAGGGTTACTTCTAAGGTATCCTACTATTGCTTCGGTGACCACACTGTCCCTATAATCGAATTGACCCGAATACCTCCAACGATGGTGCTACCTATCTCTCAATGGTGGGATGACACTATCTAAAGGACTCCTACACAGCTTAATTCCTTAGAGTAGGTAGACGACTCATGGATACTTGCTCTTTCAAAACAAACAAAACAAAAATACTTTTCACACCTTACACTTTCAAAAAGTTTTCAAACAATACTTCATACACTCTTGAGGACTGATACAAGAGTTACCTAGAAGTTTTCAAACGAACTTTTTCAAAACCCACACACACTTGAAAAGCAAACAAATTTTTGAAAACATAAGAGCAAGTACCTAAGAGCCCGTGGATAACCACAGATAGAAAGGGTGCTAACACCTTCCTTTTCTATAAATCTACCTCCCGAACCGAGAAACATTCTCATAAGGAATTTTGCTGTGCTTTTGTCCTTTCCATGTTGGAGAACATAAAAGACGGTGGCGACTCTTGCTTCCGCGACATTTCGCGAAACCAGCTTTAAACAGTCAGTTATATTTCCACCGATCACAGTAAATATATCATCCTATTGATGCTAAGTATCAATGAATTGAATATCTATTACACCTTTATGAACATAGTCTCTAATAAATTTTTGTTTGATTTTAATGTGCTTGGTTCTAGAATGTTGAAAGCGATTTTTTGTCAAACATATGGCAGCACTATTATCAGAGAAAACAGGAACACTACTACCACAAATCTAATAATCCTCTAGCAGATATTTCATCCAGGGTAGTTGTGTACAACATTTAGCAGCTGAGATTTATTTTGTGTTTGATGTAGACAAAGCAATAGTTTCTTGACTTTTACTAGCCTAGGATATTAGGTTTTCACTAATGAATTGACAGTTTCCACTAGTTGATTTCCTCTCAATTCTATCCCCAACATAGTCAGCATCATATAATCTAACTAGCTTATAATCTAGGGATTTTTATGAAAAAGTCCTTGATTTGTTGTTCCTTTCATATACCTAAATATTCTCTTAATAACAATTAAGTGAGCTTCTCTAGGATATGATTAAAATCTAGCACACAAGAAAACACTATAAAAAATATCAGGCATAAAAGCAGTGAGGTAAAGCAAGGAACCAATCATACTTCGATATAACTACTGATACACTTTGGTTCTACTCTCCTCTTTGTTTAGATTTCAAGTTGGATGCGTATGAGTTTCTATAATCTTACAGTCTTCAAGATTAAACTTCTTTAGAAGCTCCTTTGTGTACTTTTATTGATCTGAATTCCAAGGAAGAAATTGAACTATCTCATCATCCTAATCTAAGCCTCGGCCTTCATTGTTTAAGAAATTACTTGCAGAGAGAGGCATTAGTAGAACCAAAAATTATGTCATCAACATAAACTTGGACAATTAAGATATCCTTATTTAGAGTCTTTATGAATAATATAGTGTCAACCTAACATTTTTGAAAACCATTTTCTATCAGAAAATTACTTAATCTCTCATACCAAGCTCTTGGAGCTTGTTTATGTCCATAGCGTGATTTTTAAGTTTGAAAACAAAGTCTGGGGGGACAGAGTCCTCAAACTCGGGAGATTATTTGACATACACTTCTTTAGAAATGACTCCATTTATGAAAGCACTCTTAATATCGATCTGATATAAAACAAAATCATGATTAATATCATAAGAGAGAAGAAATCTTATTGCTTCTAACCTAGCAACTGGTGCAAAGGTTTCATAGAAATTTATACCTTCTTGCTAACTATAAACTTGAGCTACAAGTCTAGACTTGTTTCTTACCACTTCTCCTTGTTCATTCAGATTGTTTCCGAACACCCATTTTATTCCGAAAATATTCTTTTGGACAAACTGAAATAACCAAAGAATCAATATAATCCAAATCCATAATATGTACATTGTGGCATCTTCCAAATTTCACGCTGTAGGTGTTTAGTTATTGGCATGTATTTTTGGTAAAACCAGGTGTGTGAATGTCATGACTGATGTCATAACATTCTGGCTTATTAGGTACCTTTGCAGAAACATAGTGGCATACAGTTGCTGCTGTTTATGAGTGTGTATCTGAGCATTTTGCAAATGATCACATTTATTATTTCTACCAAAATCAGTAAACAGGAATTCTAATGTCATAACAAATGTTAAGACATCCTGTACTAATCTAACAGATATGTAGTTTGGTTAATTCTGAGATTTTTCAGGAAGATGACTCATTCTTTCTAGAACAGAATCTCACGTGGACTTTGGGTTAACCTAGCTTAACCTTAATCTGGTTGATAAAGTCTTATGACCTAGTCTTGTGGTTAACCCTAATTAACCCTAGCTTTTCATGGAAACCCTAACTGAAGAAACAGCTGCATATATATATTCAACAGGAAAGCTGTTTGAAATTCATCCCTTTGACAGAAGATCAATCAGGAGCTGTATAGTTTTAACTGCTGTAATCCAAGCAAGTATCATTGTGATAAGTGACTTGGAATAGGTTTTGATTGTAAGGGTTTTGTATCACTCAAAGCTTTGAAGCAAGAGTGTTTGTGTCTCTTGACTAAAGCTTTGAAGCAAAGTCAAGTTAGGTTTATGTATCACTCAAAGCTGTGAAGTAAGAGTGTTTGTGTTACTTGATTAAAAAGCTGTGAAGCATAATCAAGTGTATGTTCTGAAGAGTGTCTTCATTAATTCATTAGTCAATTGTTTTAAGTATCACTGCTGTGATTGAGGGGGAGTGAGTAGGAACTCAGGTTTAAGTTGAACTTAGATTGAAGTTGCATTGGGTAGGTCTTAAGTGAAGGAGATAAACTGGTTGGTTTATTCCTGAATTAATATCTCTTATAGTGGATTTCCTCCCTGGCTTGGTATCCCCCAGAGTAGGTGTTGTTTCACACTGAACTGGGTAAATAATTGATTGTGTTCTTTACTGTTTTTGTATTTACTGTCTTATAGAAAGTCAGATACGGTGTCATAACATTGACTGTGACATTGAGTATCTGCTGCCAGAATTTCAATTGGCATCAGAGCAGGCACCCTGCCTGTATTACTGGGTGAGATCTAGGGATATCACTTTCTGGCACTATGGACAAAGAAGGAGTTTTTGGAAACAGACCACCCATTCTGGATGGATCAAATTATGACTACTGGAAACCTCGGATGATTGCCTTCTTAAAATCACTGGACAAAAAGGCCTGGAAAGCCGCTGACAAAGGTTGGAACCATCCCACCATAACTGAGAAAGATGGGACAATCAGTCTAAAGCCTGAGGAAGAATGGAGCAAAGAAGAAGATGAGTTAGCCCTGGGTAATTCCAAAGCTTTAAATGCCTTGTTCAATGGAATTGATAGAAACATATTCAGACTAGTACATCAATATGAACTAGCCAAGGAAGTTTGGGACACTCTCAAAACTACCCATGAGGGCACATCCAAAGTAAAAATGTCAAGGCTTCAGATGCTGACTACCAAGTTTGAGAACCTAAAGATGATGGAAGATGAAACCATTCATGAGTTTCACATGAACATCTTGGAGATTGCCAACACCTCAGGAGCATTGGGAGAAAAGATGTCAGAAGAAAAACTGGTGAGAAAGATTCTCAGATCCTTGCCTAAAAGATTTGCAATGAAGGTAACTGCCATAGAGGAAGCCCAGGATATCAGCAAGTTGAAGGTGGATGAACTCATTGGGTCTCTTCAGACTTTTGAGATGGGGATCAGCGAAAATGTTGACAAGAAGAACAAGAGCATAGCACTTGTATCAAACACTGAAGATGAAAACAAGGAGGATGAAGAAGAAAATATTTCAGAAGCTATAGCCATGCTTGGAAGACAATTTAACAAACTCATCAAGAGAATAGATCCAAAGTCAAGGTCTAATGTTAATAACATCCCCTCTCACATTAACAGATCTTATGACTCCAGCAGAAGACCAAGGTCTGAAGAGAAGGGAAATCAAGGTAGAGGAATTCAATGCCATGGTTGTGAAGGATATGGGCATATTCGAGCTGAATGTCCTACCTTTCTTAAGAAACAAAAGAAAGGAATGACTGTTACCTGGTCTGACTGTGATTCAGAAAGTAATTCTGAAGAAGAATCTGCCAAACTAGTTATTGCACTAACTGGTGTTTGTACCTATGAAAGTGTCACTAGTGATGAGGAAGTGACATTTGAATAACTGGCTGATACTTACAAAAAATTGTGTATCAGAAGTGCTGAAGTCTGTGTGCAAAATGAGAGACAAACAAAACTCATCATAAAGTTGGAGGCTGAAAAAAGGGCAGACCTTGAAACTATAAGTCATCTGGAAGGGGAAGTTCAAATGCTGAACTCAAAACTGAACCAGATGACCAAATCTGTCAAGATGCTGACAAATGGAACTGACAAATTGGAAGAAATCCTTCAGGTTGGACAAAATGTGGGAAATAAGTCTGGTCTAGGATTTGTGGCAGCAAAGAAATCTGGTGCAGACAAGAAGACCAGGTCTGATAAACAAATGTCAAAGTAGATGTCTCAACATAACTCTCAACATCAGGAACAGAGAAATATGAAGAAAAGGTACCAAAGATGGAGATGTCATCATTGTGGGAGGTTTGGTCACATAAAGCCTTTCTGCTTCAGATTGTATGGATACCCTAATCAGAACCCAGGTGTCAAACCTAAGTCTAACAGGGTACCACATACTCCTCAATGGAAGAAAAAGGCTACTGCCCTGATAGCCCACACTTCCCTGAGAGTCTCTGCAAAGGAAGACTGGTACTTTGACAGTGGGTGTTCTAAGCACATGACTGGAATCAAGAACCTTCTCAATAATGTTAAACCTCACACCACTAGTTATGTGACCTTTGGAGATGGTGCTAGAGGTGAAATCAAAGGAGTTGGTAATTTGGACTGCCCTGGAATTCCAAATCTGAATGAAGTACTATTGGTAAAAGGCCTGACTGCTAATCTCATTAGTATCAATCAATTGTGTGATCTAGGATTCAAGGTCAACTTCTCAAAATCTGAATGTCTTGTAATTAATGAAAAACAAGAAGTTGTAATGAAAGGAGTCAGATCTAAAGACAATTGTTACTTGTGGGAGCCTGAGAACACTAATTACTCCACTGTGTGTTCTATTTCCAAAGAAGAAAAAGAGGTGAAACTGTGGCACCAAAAACTTGGCCATCTTCATCTAAGAGGAATGAAAAGGATTATCTCCATGGAGGCAGTCAGAGGGATTCCAAGACTGCAAATTGATGAAGGGAGAGTTTGTGGTGAATGTCAGGTTGGTAAGAAGACTAGGATGTCACATTTGTTGTACCCCAAAATTTGCCCTCTCTTTCTTCAGGAAGTCATCTTGGATTTTTAGAGTCCCTCTGAAACAAATCCAAGTCCTGAATTGTCATTTTTTTCCCGAGCAAACCATTGACAAGAGCAGGATGACCACACAAGCTCTAAAGACAACGCTTTTATCTTGAGAAAAATTAAATTCTAAACATTTGGAATTTTTCTCTTAAATGAGTGTTTAAGAGGAAATCAGCGCTTCATAACTTCTGGACCAAACTCCAGATAGAAACGGTCAGAAGTTGCAAGCTTGGCTTAGCGCAGTCAGAAGTTGGCTCTTCAACAGCTACGTCAGCTCAATCAGAAATTGTAAACGTGGTTCAATACGTAAGTCTCAGACAGAACATGACTCTTTCAGCAGTTACGCAAGCTCAGCCATAATTTGTTAAGGGAGTGCAAAATAAACAAGGAAGTCTGGAGGCTGTTTCAGAACATGCTGAAATCAGAAGATAAAAAGGTCAGAAGAGTGGGTGTTACACTGATACAGAATCTCTAAGCCCAGGAGCTCCAGAAGCAAATCCAAGGAATGTGTCAGAGAATCAGGAGAATCCCCAGAACTTGCTGAGACAACAGGAGGCCAAGACCAGAGCATGGTTTACATTGTTATTGGTGAAACAGAACTGCTGATTCAAAGTTTGGTTTCCATTACCAGAATTTTGGTGTTGATTAGTCTCATCACCATTTAATGCTCATTAATGCTCCCAACCACTCCTGAACATTCATCCAAGTAATCCCTTAACGTGTGGCTTGGAAAATGCCTTTATGCAGGTTCTGACATGGGTTTACACGCCACCGTCCACCTAAGGGGTCACTTCTCCCCAATCCACGCATGCTGCTCCAGCCTAGGCTGAAAAGGCTACCTGTTATCACAACTTCCCAGGAATTTCTGTCAAAGAACAAATTCAAACTCTGTTGGCGCCTTTAATGACCAAGAAATCCACAAGAGCTTTTCCTATAAATAGAACATCACTGTCCACTGAAAGAGCGTTCAAGAAAAACAGAAAAATTGCTAAGAGAGAAACAGAAATCTTTAGCAAGAAAGTGTTGTGAAACTCTGCCAAAATCTCCAGTATTTCCTAACTTTGAAGTTTTTACCTTCAAACTTCATCAAATACCCAGTTTTCTTTGTGACTAAAGAACACCCTTCCAAATTCTGACCATACATACACGTACCCATTCACCTACCCTTTTCAAAAAGAATCTATCCAGAACACCATCAGAACCAAAAGCTAGCTCTCATCCATAAACTTTTTCAACAATTCAGGTAAGCACCTGCTGACCTTCATCACGCTGTTGAACATCATCAGCTGTGCATACTCAAGTAAACATAATGTAAATATCATGTTGTTGCTGTTTGTGTTCTGAGGATTTTCATGCCTCAGAACATTCTGAGCCAGTATAGAACCTGTCTGTGACCTTGTTGATTCTTCCCTCTGAAACACTTTGACATTTGCTGGAGCTGTTCCAAACATGTTTTCTGTTTTGTGGAATAATAACAAAATTGCAGATGTTCTGATTAGTACAGGGAGAAGCCAAGTGCTGACTTTGACGTTAGCACACCTGAAGCCTGTTTTGCTGTCAATAATATCAGAACTTCTGAGAATTATTATGCCTCCAGCAGGATCGGAACTTCTGGTTTTCCCACTAACAAACTTTTTTCTTGCAGCGCATGGGGGTCAGAACTTCTGATTTCCCCACTAACAGGTTTCTGTTTTGCAGGTGCCAGAGTCAGAAGTTCTGACTCATACAGTTTCACTAACAGGTTGACAATCTGGCAGCAGGCCTGAGTCAGAACTTCTGATGACCTCTTAGCAGCACGCTGGCTCCCTCTCTCTTTCTATCTATCTTGTTTTTTGCTATTTTCTTTTTTGTCTATTTTTCTCGTTGAACCCCCCATGTACAAATGTGTATCCCCACTCCCTAATTGTTGTAATAGCGTAGGATTTTATTTTCCTGCTTCTTATTGCTTTCAAATACAAATGTTAGTAATTAGGATATGTATGGCAAGATAAAATCAATGAAATAGAAAATCCTAATTCAAAGATAAACATTTGTATGCAATAAAACACACTTGCACACAAACACCCCTAAGGTCACTCCACTTGTTGCCTAAATAAATGGGCCATGCTTGCACGTTGAGTATCTTTGGAAAAATAATTCAAATGATCATAGTCCCTCGATGACGCTTTCAAAAGTTGCCTAAAAATGATCAAGTCCCTTAAAGGAAAAATTGCCCAAAGATACTTGGCACTACTGCATTCATGGTCTAAACGATGACCCGCGCCCGTCCCGTTCACATCCTAACATAAGATTGCCCATCAAACACAATGGTGGAACAAAATTGTTAAAAGGGTTAAAACATAACAAAAATCTTTGAGTAATTTTAGGAGTAGACAACTCTTGGTTACTTGCCAACTTTCAAAGCAAAAACACTTGCCTATTTTCAAAACACACATCACAACACATTTTCAAACTAACTTTCAAAAAACATTGAAAAATTTTCAAAAGACAAATACACCTTTGTATACATTCAAACATGGATCATTACAAAGGTTGCCACCACATTGGCCTCTTTTCAAAACATTTTCAAAACACACACACAAAGCACCATTTCAAACAATCGAAAATGCAAGGCAAGTTGATCTAAGCAAGTAACTAAGAGCCCATGGATAACCATGGATAGAAAGGGTGCTAATACCTTCCCTTTCTATAATCTACTCCCCGAGCCCAAGAAAACATCTCAAAGGTTTTTGCTGTGCTTTTTAACCTTTCCTTAGGATAAAATAAAAAGTTGGTGGCGACTCTTGCTCAACCGAAACATTTGCGAAAACAAACGCAAAACCTCAAGTCAGTTCTCCCACCGTATCACAGAACTGGCGACTCTGCTGGGGATTCGAAAATAAAAGTGGAGTAACCTTAGGGCTTAGATCACCCTCTTGCATGACTAATTGTTTGCTTTGTTTGCTTTATCTTTTTTGGTTCTCTTGTTTGGGCTTGAAATCCTAAACCCGGATTTGGGGAAACATTCATAGATAGCAATACGTTGTGGAAACTGTGCGGGGTATACCGACACGGTTGAAGCAATAGCTATATTAGTGCGACATATTTGTGAGTACCGGTAACCCTTGAGTTCAATCAAGGAGAGTACGGGGCCGCTGAGTGATGTCACTAAACACTAATAACCTAGAACCTTACTTGACCATCTTGGCCTTTCATTAGGAGTAGTGAGATGACTGGCTTTGGTGCAGTCCGAAGTTGGTAGATACTCGATACTACACTCATTGAGGGTTGTTTTCTTGGAATATTTTGGTCGCTAGTTAAGTGGCTAAACCAAAACGATGAACATGGAAAACAATCCAATGATATTAAGATCCTTAGAACCCGGTTACTATTTATAGGACAGGTTTTTAAGCCAACTACACTCAAGAGGGTACCTACCTATGGAACCTCATGCAAGCCTAAAACTAGGGTTTGGTGTGAATTGCTTGTACATATGTTTTGTGCATACATCATGAACATCATAAAGCATCATATGCATCCACTAACCATTTCAAGGGTTTAGATCTTCATCTTTGTTCTTGTTTTGTAGGTCATGGAAATTCCTCGCAGGAAAACTATCCAAGTCAACCTTGTGAGAGTCTCTCCTCAACTCAAGGAGCTCACATCCAGAATTCCCGAAAACTCTCCCTTCAGTGAAAGACATGGTAGACTGCTCAGCCTAGTCAACACCAACATTGAGGAAGATATGGTAAAGGTGTTGTTTCAGTTCTTTGACCCCCTTCACCACTGTTTCACTTTCCCCGACTACCAATTGGTGCCCACTTTGGAGGAATTTTCTCAACTCCTGAGAATTCCTATCCTTAATCAACTACCTTTCAACAGTACGGAAAAGGAACCGAAGCCTGAAGATGTTACTCAAGCACTACACTTGCAACCATCCGACATCAAGGGGCATTGGGAAACTAGAAGCGGTGTCAAAGGCTTCTTAGCAAAATTCTTGTTCGAGAAGGCACAAGAGTGTTGGAATTCATTGGACCTACAAGCCTTTGAAGAAATTGTAGCACTCCTCATTTATGGGTTGGTCCTGTTCCCAAATCCTGACCAGCTTGTAGATGTCAACGCCGTCAAAATCTTCTTATCCAGGAATCCAATACCAACATTGCTTGGGGACATTCTTCACTCATTTTACACACGAACAATGAGAAAGAGGGGTGTTCTCATGTGCTGTACTCCTCTCCTTGCAAGGTGGTTTATTTCGCACCTTCCACAATCTGTCTTGAAGAATGACCAAGGCCTAACGTGGTCACAACGGTTGATGTACATTGGTGTTCTCGGTCCAGAGAAAATGTCATCATCGTCGATCTTTGTGGAGAGTTCCCTAATGTTCCATTACTTGGCATTAAAGGAGGTATTACCTACAACCCTTGTCTAGCTTTGAGACAATTTGGGTATGCACGGAGGGATGGCCCTCATGACATGTTGATTCCTGACCTAGTTTTTGACTTTGAAAACGATGCGCAAGGACTTCGCCAAGGATTCATCAGAGCTTGGAGGATGCCTAACAAGGTAGATACTAAGACACTGGGGCACAAGAACTCCATCCCTCTTGAGCCTTATCTCAAGTGGGTACGAACTCGAGCCCAGAGTCTAATGATGCCTTATCCTCATGTTCTCCCTGTGATTAAAGATCCCGTTAAGGAAGGAGAGGTTCCCTATACCATCCTATATCCTGACATGCCTACATCGTGGGAGGAGATGCAGAAGAGTTGGATCCAACTCAAGGAAGAGCGGAACACTTTTGAAGCCAGCTTCTACGCCAGTGAGAAGAAGGTTTTAGAGCTCACCCGCCGACTCCATGAGGAAGAGATCCTTAACACCTACATCGCACCGAAGAGGATGCGCAACGTCTTTTTGCCTTGAGAAGTTTTTGTAATATTTGGCCCATGGGGCATTTATGTACTAACAATTTCTTCTTAATTAATATGATGTGCGTTCTTTTTGTTTGCAACAATTTTGAACTTTCTAAATACTTGAATGCATTGCATACATAAGCATACCATTCATCATATGCATAAGCAGGTCTCCACACCAGGTTTCCTTATCTTTCTGATGTTTATTTCAGTAAGATGGATCTCGAACAGACGGTCAAGGACTTGCAGTCTCAGAATGCACAGTTTCAACAACTCCTGGTGACCTTGGCTAAGGGTCAGGAGGATCTAAAGACCCTGCTTGGGAACAAAGACCAAGTGAAGAAGAAGAAGAAAAGAGTCGGAGTGGCTACCCTGGGAAGAAGGTTTGAGGGTGAAGCCAGAAGAGTTCTTGAATTTCCCCCTACTTCTGAGGAGGGAACCAGTAAAGGAAAAGGGCCCGCGGCACTTTCTGAATCTGAGGCTGAAGAAGAAGAGGCTGAAGAGGATGAGGACTACTCAGATCAACAATACCCGCCCGCCGATGATAAGTACAAGAGCTTGGAAGACAGGTTGGCAGCTATGGAGTTGCAGAGAGTTCCTGGTTTGGATTTCGAAGATTTGGGGTTAATTGCTGGAATTATGATCCCCCCGAAGTTCAAAGTGCCAGTTTTTGCAAGATATGATGGGCTGTCTTTCCCAAAAATGCATCTAAGGTCCTATGTCCGAAGAATCCAGCCTCACACTTCCGACAGAAACCTTTGGGTACATTTCTTTCAAGATAGCTTGTCCGGTAATCAGCTAGATTGGTTTTACAAGTTGGAGAGATCAGAGATACATAGTTGGGAGGATCTGGAGGCTGCATTTTATCGCCAATATCAGTATAATTCTGACCTGGAACCAACTCGTACTCAGCTACAGAATATGGGATTGGCCTCAGGTGAGGGATTTAAGGAGTACGCCCAAAAATGGCGCGATCTGGCCGGAAGAGTGCAGCCACCTCTTTCTGATAGAGAACTTGTTGATATGTTTTTGGGGACCCTGTCTGGTCCGTTCTTTAACCATCTGATCGGTAGCTCTTCCGCGGGGTTTACTGAATTAATTCTGACTGGCGAGCGGGTAGAAGCCGGTATCAAGAATGGGAAGATTCAGAAGGAGGCCTCTGCATCTACGGTTGCTAAGAAATCATTTCCATTGAAGAAGGAAACAGCTGCTGTATATTCTCAGAGGGGAGCAGTAAGAAGTGAACGTCGGCCAACCGTGGGGGCCGTGATGATCCAAAATCCAGCAAATGATCAGTCTCGCAATAACCAGTCCATACCTAAACAACAATGGGGGGAACGACCACCACGGCAGTTCACCCATATTAATATGACGCCCGCGCAAGTTCTGCCACACTTGTTGAAAATGAATATGACAAATATCAAAGAAGCGCCAAAGAATGTGAACACAACCTCACCCTCTTACAATGCCAATGCCAAGTGCGCCTACCATTCCGATAGCATCGGACATGACACAAACAACTGTTGGGCGCTAAAAAATAAAATTCAAGACTTGATCGATGCGAAAGAGGTGGAGTTCGATGCTCCAGAGAAACCAAATGTGATATCAGCTCCGATGCCGAAGCATGGTCGAAATGTCCATGCTATTGAGGAAGATTTGTATGTTTCTGACGTCAATGACCTGATAACTCCGCTATTAACCATCAAGTTAAATCTGTTAAGGGCCGGGATTTCCCCGGGATGCAAAGAAGATTGCTACTGTTGTTACTCTCTACCGATCGACTGCCCGTTATTGAAGAAAGGCATCCAAGGCCTAATGGACAGTCGACAAATTCTGTTTGAAAAGGTTCCTGCTGTTCCAACCCCTACTGAAGATGTTTCAATTATCACCATTCACGCCAATCTTTCCAAGGCCGTCAAAAAGCCTGTTAAGATTACATCCGCTACAAAGTCCGTTCCTCTGAAGATAACTATGCCAGGGCCTGTCCCCTACAGTTCTGAAAAGTCAATACCATGGAATTACGGTGGAGAAATCTACTACCATGGTGTTAAACAAGTTGAAGTAACCGAAGGAAGCTCTGATGAAGAGGATGCCAGCATTGGAAACATTGCCGGCACAAGCAAGATCACCCGAAGTGGGAGAATATTTTCTCCAGAGATTCCCCCCCCCCCAAAGGCAATCTTTGGACCCTCATCTGCTGCCAAAGTTATTCCTGCACCGATAAAGCTTTCCGTTGGAACTCCGTTGACTGAAGATGTCGTTATTCCTGTTGTTGTCCCTCCTACTTCTGCTGATAAGGGGAAAGGGATCCAAGATGAGCTCGTAAGGACGAGGGCTCAACCTTTGGCCATCCTGGAAACCTCTAAGAAAGAGATAGAGGAGATCTTAAAGATAATTAAAAAGAGTGATTATG
The DNA here is from genome assembly GCA_948472305.1 of Vicia faba. NCBI lineage: Eukaryota > Viridiplantae > Streptophyta > Magnoliopsida > Fabales > Fabaceae > Vicia > Vicia faba. The sequence continues at coordinate 40,300 of CATIWC010003199.1, read as the reverse complement.
ACGTGGTAGAGCAGCTGGGGAAAACCCCCTCGAAGATCTCCATGTTAGCATTGCTACTTTGTTCTGAGGCGCACGCCAAAGCATTGATAAAATTCCTGAAGACAGCCCATGTCCCCCAGGAAACTTCAGCCGACCAATTCCAAAACTGTGTAGCTAGTCTTACAGCAGACAACGGTTAAGGTTTCTCTGATGCTGACCTAACCTCAAAAGGAAGAAAACACAACGACACATTACATGTGTCAGTAGAATGCCAAGGAACTACTCTGGCCCATGTTTTGGTCGACACGGGTTCTTCTCTGAACGTGCTGCCTAAGAAGGCTCTCGACCGATTGGACTGTGAAGGCTTGGAGCTAAGGCCAAGTAATATCATCGTAAGGGCGTTTGACGCGTCAAAGAGAATGGTACATGGGGAGGTAGACATTCCCATTAAGGTTGGCACAGAGGTTTTCCCCTCAACTTTCTATGTGATGGACATCCGTCCGTCATACTCTTGCTTATTGGGAAGACCGTGGATACATAATGCTGGGGCAGTCACCTCTTCCCTACATCAAATGCTGAAATACCCTGTCAAAGGTGAAATTCTGGCTGTAGATACTCAATGTCACAATCAATGTTATGACACCGTATCTGACTTTCTATAAGACAGTAAATAAACAAAATAGTAAAGAACACAGTCAATTGATTACCCAGTTCAGTGTGCAACAACACCTACTCTGGGGGCTACCAAGCCAGGGAGGAAATCCACTATAAGAGATATTAATTCAGGAATAAACCAACCAGTTTATCTCCCTCACTTAAGATCTACCCAATGCAACTTCAATCTAAGTACAACTTAAACCTGAGTTCCTACTCACTCCCCCTCAATCACAGCAGTGATACTTAAAACAATTGACTAATGAATTGATGAAGACACTCTTTAGAACATACACTTGATTATGCTTCACATCTTTTTAATCAAGCAACACAAACACTCTTGCTTCACAGCTTTGAGTGATACATAAACATAACTTGAATTTTCTTCAAAGCTTTAGTCAAGAGACACAAAACACTCTTGCTTCAAAGCTTTGAGTGATACAAAACCCTTACAATTAAAACCTATTCCAAGTCACTTATCACAATGATACTTCCTTGGATTACAATAGTTAAAACTATACAACTCCTAAATGATCTTCTGTCAAAAGGATGAATTCCAAACAGCAGCCCTGTTGAATATATAGCAGTTGCATCTTCAGTTAGGGTTTCCACAAAAAGCTAGGGTTAATTTCGTTTGACCTAAAGACTTGGTCACATGACTTTATCAACCAGGTTAGGGTTGAGCTAGGTTAACCCCAAGTCCACGAGATTTTCTGTTCTGGAAAGACTGAGTCATTTTCCTGAAAAAACTCAGAATTACCCAAACTGCATAGCTGTTAGTTCAGAACAGGATGTCTTAACATTTGTTATGACATCTGAATTCCTGTCTACTGATTTTGGTAAATGTGATCTTTTTGCAAAATGCTCAGATACACACTCATAAACAGCAACACCTGTATGCCATTATTTTTCTGCAAAGGTACCTAATAAATCAGTACCTAATAAACTAGAATGTTATGACATCAGTCATGACATTCATACACCTGGTTTTACCAAAAATGCATGCCAATAACTAAACACCTACAAACTCCCCCTTTGGCAGATTTTTGGCTAAAGCCCCTAAGCAATCAGAGAATAGATAGCAGCAGAATAAATATGACTGCAGAAAAATAAAATGTATATCATGCAATTAACCACATAATATATCATGCAATTAACCACAGAATATCTCCCCCTCTTTAGCCACAAATGGGCCAAAGATACAAGTACTTAAATGTTATACAGTCATCCAGAAAAGGTAACAAAACAACAACTAAACTCTGAAAAACACTTGCAAACTCCACCAGGAACCAGCATCAACTCCTCCAACCTTTAAGCACTGTCACCAGACTCAGAAGAGCTAGTTTCTTCAGTATTGAGTTGATCTTCAGCAGCACCCTCTTCCCTTCTGTTTTCTTCAGCTTCCTCCTTTTCTAACCTGGCAATTAGGTTTTCTAGGGTCTTTTTCCTAGTCTCCAGCTCTTTGCAGGTCTCTTTCAATACAGCTATAATATCAGATGTTTTGGACTGAGTCTTCACAGATGATGTCTCAGCTGATGTTATGATAATGTCGGGCGCATGAGATCCCTGAAACAGCTTGTAGTGTAACCCAAGAGCTGGACCTCTTTTGCAAGCAGTATCTCTTGCCACCAGGATATCAGGGTACTGTGCAAGGATAATTCCACACAGGAGGGTGGGAAAGGCAATAGGGCCTTTGACAGCAAAGCTACCAGCATGTTTTAGAGTTTGTTCAAAAATATACCTGCCATAGTCAAATTCAGTCTTGGTTCCCACAACATAAATAAATCCCCCAATCCCGTGGAGATAGTAGATTTATGGTTTGTAGGGACCCAGTTGGCTGCACCAATCTTGTGCAGGATGGCAAATTTTATGCTTAGTTTGCTGGCATTCAGCTTTCCTTTCAAGGGCCAGCACTTGACTTGTCTTGCTGTGATGGTTTGACAAACTTCATTGTCAGTGACTTCCAGTTCAGGGTAATCCTCATTTGATCTTCCAAGAAATTTGTTAATTTCTGATGGAGAGAAATTAACCCTTCTTCCTCTAACATAAACACACTCAAAGTCAGCTGATCTTCCATCAGCACATTCATCAGACAAGTTAACTATGAACTCCTTGACCAGATTTTCATAGCACTTGGTAAATTTTACCACAGTCTTCATCAGTCCAGCAGTTTTAATCAGGTCCATGATTTCCTTGCACTCCATGGTATCATTGTTTAGCTCTCTTTCTAAAGCTATTCTCTTCAAGCAAACATACTTCCATCTGTTGGCATTGTCAGGGTGGTGAAAAGAGATGTTGTCTGTTGGGACTTCAGGTACTCTAGCCATTTTGCTGGAGGGGAGATTCCTTCTGATAGGAATTTCTTCAGCATCAATCTCAAACTCTGATTCCTCATCAGAATCAGAAGACTCAGGTTCTTTTCTTTTCTTCGTAATTGGTTGTCTACCAGTACGCACTTGGGCTTTCACCTTCCCTTTGGACAGACCAGTCTTCACAGATTCTACCCCAGTCTTGCCTTCAGACTTGGTTTTCTTGTCAGCAGGTTTCTCTTTGGTCATACATTTTGCAGCATTCTGATTACCCTTTCTTTTCATCATTCTCCTAGCTATTCTAGGGTTTACATTGGCAATTAGTTCATTGTCTGAGTATTCCTTATCCACATCAATAACAGGTGGATCAACAATCTTCTCTGAAGGGTTATGAATATCATCAAGGATTTCAGATGATTTCTGAATGTTGTCATTTGGTGTCACAACATTCTCAGAGACATCTACACTTGCTTCAACATTTGGGCTTGCTGATTCTTGATTTAATGGAACAGAAATCCCCGGTACAGAGTGGTTTTCACTCAGTATTCTTGTAACAAGCCTAGAAATTGCTTGATGTACTTGAGCTGATCCTTCCCTATTTGGTACAGAAGATGAAGAATGAGAAGGATTACCGGAAGCAGTAGCTTGAGATCTTCCTGCATGCCTTGTTCTCAGCTTTTTGACTTTGGAGGGGTTAGTTGCCATTTCTCTAAGAGGAGTAATCTCCAGGACTTCAGAATCTATGCATGTGATGATTGCTCGAGAATCTTGGTCTGATGATGAAGATGAAGTGGTCGCCTTGGTTGAAGATGATGTTTGAGACATTTTTATTGACTTAGAGAACCAGTAGCAATTTAAGAGAAAGCTTTGATTGAGAGAAAGGAATTTGTTGCAAAGTCGAGAGAAGTAGGAGGCAAATGAGAGTCTATTCAACTTCTTAATAATTTTGAAAGAATTGGGAAAACATATGATTAACCCACTAAAAATAGACTTAACACAAATAACTCCTTCAACCCTTGTTTTAAGCAAAATTAATTGCTATAATTTCTCATGTTGGCAAATACCCAACTTGCCCCTCAAGTTTTCAAATTGATTTGCATCAAGAGCCTTGGTCAAAATGTCAGCCAGTTGAAGCTTAGTGGCAACATGTTCCAGATTAATTGTTTTCTCTTCTACAAGTCCTCTGATTAAGTGATGACTAATGCCAATGTGCTTGAGAATGTTGATTATACCCAGATTGTCATAGTGCAATGTCATAACATCTTGTGTGACATTATACCCAGAGAGCATCTGTGTTATCCAGATAATTTGAGAACATCTGCTACTATCTGCAAAGTATTCATCTCCAGCACAAAAATGAAAAGGAAGTCTTTTGACATGGATCATAGCTCTGGCAGATTCCTGTATGGTCCTATTTTTCTTCTTTCCAACTCTATATTGTTGAGGAGTTATAGGAGAAGAGAATTCATGACTAATTCCTTCTGAGGAACAGAACTCATAAAACTTGCTGTTTTCAAATTCCTTGTCATGATCACTTCTGATTCTGACAATACAGCCTTCTTTTTCTTTTTGAATTCTTTTGCACAGTTTTTCAAAACCTTCAAACACCTCAGATTTTTCCCTAAAGAAGATAGTCCAGGTGAATCTGAAATAGTCATCCATAATAACAAAGGCATATCCCTTTCCTCCAAGACTTTCCACCAGCATTGGTCCCATCAGATTCATATGAAGAAGTTCTAGAACCTTAGAGGTGGTCAGATGTCTTGACTTTGGATGAGACATCATAGTCTGCTTACCAACCTGACATTCACCACAAACTCTCCCTTCATCAATTTGCAGTCTTGGAATCCCTCTGACTGCCTCCATGGAGATAATCCTTTTCATTCCTCTTAGATGAAGATGGCCAAGTTTTTGGTGCCACAGTTTCACCTCTTTTTCTTCTTTGGAAATAGAACACACAGTGGAGTAATTAGTGTTCTCAGGCTCCCACAAGTAACAATTGTCTTTAGATCTGACTCCTTTCATTACAACTTCTTGTTTTTCATTAATTACAAGACATTCAGATTTTGAGAAGTTGACCTTGAATCCTAGATCACACAATTGATTGATACTAATGAGATTAGCAGTCAGGCCTTTTACCAATAGTACTTCATTCAGATTTGGAATTCCAGGGCAGTCCAAATTACCAACTCCTTTGATTTCACCTCTAGCACCATCTCCAAAGGTCACATAACTAGTGGTGTGAGGTTTAACATTATTGAGAAGGTTCTTGATTCCAGTCATGTGCTTAGAACACCCACTGTCAAAGTACCAGTCTTCCTTTGCAGAGACTCTTAGGGAAGTGTGGGCTATCAGGGCAGTAGCCTTTTTCTTCCATTGAGGAGTATGTGGTACCCTGTTAGACTTAGGTTTGACACCTGGGTTCTGATTAGGGTATCCATACAATCTGAAGCAGAAAGGCTTTATGTGACCAAACCTCCCACAATGATGACATCTCCATCTTTGGTACCTTTTCTTCATATTTCTCTGTTCCTGATGTTGAGAGTTATGTTGAGACATCTGCTTTAACATTTGTTTATCAGACCTGATCTTCTTGTCTGCACCAGATTTCTTTGCTGCCACAAATCCTAGACCAGACTTGTTACCCACATTTTGTCCAACCTGAAGGATTTCTTCCAATTTGTCAGTTCCATTTGACAGCATCTTGACAGACTTGGTCATCTGGTTCAGTTTTGAGTTCAGAATTTGAACTTCCCCTTCTAGATGACTTATAGTTTCAAGGTCTTCCCTTTTTTCAGCCTCCAACTTTATGATGAGTTTTGATTGTTTCTCATTTTGCACACAGACTTCAGCACTTCTGATACACAATTTCTTGTAAGTATCAGCCAGTTCTTCAAATGTCACTTCCTCATCACTAGTGTCACTTTCAGAGGTACACACACCAGTTAGTGCAGTAACTAGTTTGGCAGATTCTTCTTCAGAATTACTTTCTGAATCACAGTCAGACCAGGTAACAGTCATTCCTTTCTTTTGTTTCTTAAGAAAGGTAGGACATTCAGCTCGAATATGCCCATATCCTTCACAACCATGGCATTGAATTCCTCTGCCTTGATTTCCCTTCTCTTCTGACCTTGGTCTTCTGCTGGAACTGTCAATGTCAGAGGGGATGTTATGAACATTAGACCTTGACTTTGGATCTATTCTTTTGATGAGCTTGTTGAATTGTCTTCCAAGCATGGCTATAGCTTCTGAAATATTTTCTTCTTCATCCTCCTTGCTTTCATCTTCAGTGTTGGATACAAGTGCTATGCTCTTGTTCTTCTTGTCAACATTTTCAGTGATCCCCATCTCAAAAGTCTGAAGAGACCCAATGAGTTCATCCACTTTCAACTTGCTGATATCCTGGGCTTCCTCTATTGCAGTTACCTTCATTGCAAATCTTTTAGGCAAGGATCTGAGAATCTTTCTCACCAGTTTTTCTTCTGACATCTTTTCTCCCAATGCTCCTGAGGTGTTGGCAATCTCCAAGATGTTCATGTGAAATTCATGAATAGTTTCATCTTCCATCATTTTTAGATTCTCAAACTTGGTAGTCAGCATCTGAAGCCTTGACATTTTTACTTTAGAAGTGCCCTCATGGGTAGTTTTGAGAGTATCTCAAACTTCCTTGGCCAGTTCATATTGATGTACTAGTCTGAATATGTTTCTATCAATACCATTGAACAAGGCATTTAAAGCTTTGGAATTACCCAGGGCTAACTCATCTTCTTCTTTACTCCATTCTTCCTCAGGCTTCAGACTGATTGTCCCATCTTTCTCAGTTATGGTGGGATGGTTCCATCCTTTGTCAGCAGCTCTCCAGGCCTTTTTATCCAGTGATTTTAAGAAGGAAATCATACGAGGTTTCCAGTAGTCATAATTTGATCTATCCAGAATGGGTGGTCTGTTTCCAAAAACTCCTTCTTTGTCCATAGTTCCAGAAAGTGATATCCCTAGATCTCACCCAGTAATACAGGCAGGGTGCCTGCTCTGATGCCAATTGAAATTCTGGCTGCAGATACTCAATGTCACAGTCAATGTTATGACACCGTATCTGACTTTCTATAAGACAGTAAATAAACAAAACAGTAAAGAACACAGTCAATTGTTTACCCAGTTTAGTGTGCAACAACACCTACTCTGGGGGCTACCAAGCCAGGGAGGAAATCCATTATAAGAGATATTAATTCAAGAATAAACCAACCAGTTTATCTCCCTCACTTAAGACCTACTGTGATCGGTGGATCTGGAACTGACTGTTTAACGCTGGTTTGCGAAATGTCGCGGAAGCAAGAGTCGCCACCGTCTTTTATTTTCTCCAAATGGAAAGGACAAAAGCACAGAAAAATTCCTTAAAGAGATTGCTCTCGGTTCGGGAGGTAGGTTATAGAAAGGGAAGGTGTTAGCACCCTTTCTATCCATGGTTATCCACGGGCTCTTAGATACTTGCTCACTTGTGTTTTCAAAATGGTTTGTTTGCTTTTCAACTGTGGGTTTTAAAAAGTTTCTTTGAAAATTCCAGTTCGACTCTTGTATCGGTCCTCAAGAGTGTTTGAAAAATTGCTTTCGAAAGCTTTTTGAAAATGTGTTGGTGTGAAAAGTATTTTTTGATTTGTTTTTGAAATTAGAGCAAGTATCTAGAGTCGTCTACCTACCCTAAGGAATTCGTCTGTGTAGATGTCCTTTAAAGTAGTGCCATCCCACCATTGAGAGGTAGGTAGCACCACCTTTGGAGGTGTTCGGGTCAATTCGAAGGTTCGGGACATGGTGATCACCGGAGCAATAGGAAGACACCTTAGAAGCTACCCTCATGCCAGGTTCCCGGATCATGAGGACTTACTAAGACATCCTCTACTCGACGATCACCTTTCGAGGCAAGGCAACAGTGAGGCGTACCCTAGGGGTGGTGTGTGCGATTTGTGTGTCGTTTTCATTTGCATTTATCTTGTCATGTTATTGGTGTTCTACGCTTGTTTTTATTTTGTCCATACATCCTTTCATGCCATTATTTACAGTTAAAAGTTTGCGGAAAGTAAAATTTCTAAGCTATTACAAAATGGCGCGGGTCCACATCGCCAAAATTAACCAGGACCCGATTTGACAGAAAATAAATAAAGAAAAGAAAAGTGCGAGAAAATAAACAGGTTACATGGCCTTGGGAGAGATACATAACATTATAAAGAAATAAAATAAATGCGAATTAATAAGAAATTAAGAACGAGGGCGTTGGACCCTTTTGCGAAATTAAATTACATGGAATTGATTAATTAAAATTAAAAGAAAGAAAGAACTTGTTTTTTTTTGTATTTTAGTATTTAATATGAAAAATAATTAATAAAAATAAATACTAACCCTAATTCTAATGGCTTTTAATTTATTAAGAAAATATTAAATTTTAACCTAAATTAACCCTAATTTTTATATACCAATTTAATTATAAAAAATAAATAAAATAAATAATATTATTATGAAATAAAAATAAAAAGGAATAAAAACATTAATTAAATCCTATTTCTACATTTTTTATATTTTTATTATGAAAATATTAAATTAAACCCTAAATTAATAACTAAATTTAATTATATGCATTTATTTATAAAAATACTAGAAATAAAAATATTTATTGTTTTTTCCTTTTCTGATTTTTTTTATGTTTTTTATATTTATGAAAATAATTAGTTAATTAATAAAACAATAATAATTAAAAGCAAATAGAAAATAAAGATAGAAAATATTATGGCAAACCTAGGGGGTTCAGACCCCAAATTAGGAGGTATCTTTAGAAATTTTAGGCCCATCAAGACATTGGTCCGTTTGACTTTTCCAGGTCACGTGCTGGCATGTTGACTCAAGTTTATGGTGTTCCCCAGACCTATGCCTTTGATTTGATTCCAATATGCACGTGGATGGTTTGATCTGGAGGGTGTATGGTACGCCTTGATGTTGGACCTGCATATGATCATTAATTGCAAAATAATATTGAGAATACTGAAGACCTGGGGCTCGAACCCAGGTCAGGTGCTTTGCCAATCCTTATGCTTGCCAGTGGAGCCAGATGCGCGTTGTTAATATTAAACAAACAACAAATATTATAAAAGAAACAAAAACGTTAATGAATCTTCGCGCGCGAGTTTTCAAACCAGCCAATCGTTGGCAGCCACGACATCATCTTCTTCATGTTCCTGAAACACAAATACATTAAGCCACGGTTTTGTTAGCGTTCTCCTAGGCCGTCTATGGGAAAATAACGATTAGCCCAGGAACACTCATAAATTGAGCGCGAGCATGGCTTCTTCTTCGTCCAGACACGCTGATTCCAATGGTGGTGGTCAGGAGTTCTAATTTTTCCTTGTTACAAAACCCCTAATTTGAAGCTTGCAAAACCCTAATATTCTCTCATGGTGAAATCGTATATAATGCATAAAACTTCAATCAAAGCACATGGTTAGTTTCAGAACAAGCCAATTAGTATGAATGTATCAAGAAAACACAATGAAAATGCCTAGAATACGAAACACGATTATGCATTTTTCATGAAAAATTTCAAGCTCTGTATACCGATTCTTGATGTTTTGATGAATGTTTGTGATTGGAAAACGTTCAGTGAACCTTCAGCAAGCTAATGAAACAAAAATTATGCCTTGAATCGCCCCAGAATGTGGTTTTCAGAATTGAGTTTCTTGCCAAATTTTTCAAGTTTGATGATGGGTTTCTAGCGCAGCTTGGTGTGTAATGTCACTAGGGTTGTGATCCTTGCATATGTAGTAATGAATTAGGTTAAAAAGAATCATCCAAATCTCTTGCATTCATAGTTTTTGAAAATTGATTTTCAAAGATCTTTTCAATCTTTTTCCATGTGTTTTTTTTGTTCTCAATCATACCAATCAATCCAAATCTTTCCATATTGGTACATGCACGAGTTATTGAGTAGATTTTGTGCACAAAAAGATTGAAAAAATTAGGTTAAGCATTTTTCATATATTTAATTTGATTTAAATGAATTATTATAAATAAAAATTCAAATAAATAAATAAAAAAAGAATAAAGACTTCCCTTTGGGCCAAGTAGTCGTGCATATGCCATGGATGATGATTTGTGGAAGAAAAATGGGCCCATTAGCAATTTTAGGTCATTTGAATCAATGTTGACTTTTCAAAATATCCAAAAATTTCCCAACTTCCACAAGGCATAACTTGCTCAATTTTTAAGCTTTTCTCATGTTCTTGGACATTTTGGAAAGGTCTTTGAGTCCTCTAACCAATGCCATTGGTACCATGTCATTTTGATTTACCAATCACAAGTTATGGCCTTTGACTTAAAGTCCCTTTTTGTTGACTTTTGAAAATGACCTATAATGTTGAAATTGATAACTTTTTGTGAGAGCATTTCTTGGACTTGAAGTATGAATATGAGTTGTAGGAAATGTCTTTCTCTTCAAAATGAGCTTTGGATGGAATTTTTCTGATAATCCATGTGAAAGTTATGCCCTGGTCAATTTACAGTTGACTTTTTCAACTGTCCAAATAAGGAAACTTTTGCGTCTTGATGATTTTTGAGCCAAGCTTTGAGAATCATGATCAAGCATTGATCAAATGATGTTTGTGGCTTCAAAATGATATGTTGACCAAAAATTTGAACTTTTGACTGTCAAATGACCATTTTGCCCCTACAGTTGACTGTAGTGCAATTAGGGTTTTTGACTGTGCAATTTTGTGCTGAAAGTCTTGAAACTTGATATGAGGATGCTTGACCATATTTGTAGGCATGTGAGACTTGATTGGACCTTTGGAAACTTCATTTTCTTGATCAGAACCAAAACCCTAATCTTGACTGTTCATGAGGCCCTTGCACTGTGCAACCCTTGGGGAATTTTGTAGCTTTGATTTGGCAAATCTTTGAAGAATATGGGAGGGCAAATTTTGGGGTACAACACCTACCCAATGCAACTTCAATCTAAGTACAACTTAAACCTGAGTTCCTACTCACTCCCCCTCAATCACAGCAGTGATACTTAAAACAATTGACTAATGAATTGATGAAGACACTCTTCAGAACATACACTTGATTATGCTTCACAGATTTTTAATCAAGCAACACAAACACTCTTGCTTCACAACTTTTAGTGATACATAAACCTAACTTGACTTTGCTTCAAAGCTTTAGTCAAGAGACACAAAACACTCTTGCTTCAAAGCTTTGAGTGATACAAAACCCTTACAATTAAAACCTATTCCAAGTCACTTATCACAATGATACTTCCTTGGATTACAATAGTTAAAACTATACAACTCCTAAATGATCTTCTATCAAAAGGATGAATTCCAAACAGCAGCCCCGTTGAATATATAGCAGCTGCATCTTCAATTAGGGTTTCCAAAAAAAGCTAGGGTTAATTCCGTTTGACCTAAAGACTTGGTCACAGGACTTTATAAACCAGGTTAGGGTTGAGCTAGGTTAACCCCAAGTCCACGAGATTTTCTGTTCTGGAAAGACTGAGTCATTTTCCTGAAAAAACTCAGAATTACCCAAACTGCATAGCTGTTAGTTCAGAACAGGATGTCTTAACATTTGTTATGACATCTGAATTCCTGTCTACTGATTTTGGTAAATGTGATCTTTTTGCAAAATGTTCAGATACACACTCATAAACAGCAACACCTGTATGCCATTATTTTTCTGCAAAGGTACCTAATAAATCAGTACCTAATAAACTAGAATGTTATGACATCAATCATGACATTCATACACCTGGTTTTACCAAAAATGCATGCCAATAACTAAACACCTACAAAAGGAAAGATCATAACCGTGCACGGTGAAGAAGAGTACATGATCAGTCACTTGAACTCCTTTCGGTATATAGAGGTAGAGGGCGAATTCATCGAGATACCATTCTAGCACTTCGAGGAAGTCTCTCCTGAAGTAGAAGTAGCAAAAGTGGTAGCTGAGGTACCAAAGCAGATGGCCAGGATGGCATCTCTAAAGGACGCGAAGGCTGCAATGAAGGGAGGCAAGAACTCAATATGGGGGCAGTTGCCAGATATTCCTCACAAGACAAATAAATTTGGTTTGGGGTTCACTGCTGCGGGGCAGAAGGCTATGCGCCGCTCAAAAATTGAGAAGACACCCATCAAGATTTCTCCTCATAGAATCAATGCTTTGGAAGACGAAGACGAAGAGGGTAACTTTGAAGAGTGGATCTTCCCAACCATTGAAGGGGGACTATGCAACTGGGAGGCAAAGGACTTTGTCCTCATTACTTTTATTAATCAGTAATTATCTGTCGAACATTTCTGTTGGTCTGTAATAATTACTTTTGAACAAGCTGCACGCTACTTTTTCACCTCATGCCTTGCCCGGGGCATGTAGGTCCATTTGTAAGGGTTTTGATTATCTTCATATCCATATGCCATGTTTAATGATTCATTGGATGTTTTTCATTGATAAACTGCTATGTTCATTTTCTTTCCTTTTTGCATTTTGTTTGCTTAAGGATGGCTATCCCTTACACACACCCACACTCACAAATGCAGGTACCCATCCACTCTGGATTCTATGGGTGACTATTCTGCTATGTCCTTCAACAACTCTGAAGATCTGGTCAATCAAGCTGAGTATGAAGATGACGAAGGTTGTGGAGTACCAGGGGAATTAGCCAGACTTCTACAGCAAGAAGAAAAGGCCATCTTGCCTCACGAAGAGTTCTTGTAAACAGTCAACTTAGGAACCGAGGAAGATCAGAAGGAAGTGCAAGTGGGTGCCAATCTGGAACCGAGTGTCAAGGAGCGTCTGATACAGCTGTTAAATGAATATGTTGAAATCTTCGCCTGGTCTTATGAAGACATGCCTGGGTTGGATACCGACATAGTAGTTCATCACCTGCCTACCAAGGAAGATTGCCCTCCGGTGAAGCAGAAGGTCCGTCGAATGAGGCCCGACATGTCCGAGAAAATCAAAGCCGAGGTCATGAAACAATTCGATGTCGGGTTTCTAGCAGTGACTTCTTACCCCCAATGGGTTGCCAACGTGGTTCCGGTGCCGAAGAAAGATGGCAAGGTCCGGATGTGCATGGATTACAGGGATTTGAATAGGGCGAGTCCTAAAGATGATTTCCCTCTGCCCCATATCGACGTTCTGGTTGATAACACCGCTCAGCATAAGGTCTTCTCCTTCATGGACGGTTTCTCCGGTTATAATCAAATCAAGATGGCTCATGAAGACATGGAGAAGACCACTTTTGTTACTCAGTGGGGCACCTTTTGCTACAAGGTCATGCCTTTTGGGTTAAAAAATGCTGGGGCAACCTACCAACATGCCATGGTTGCTTTATTTCATGACATGATCCATCATGAAATCGAAGTATACATCGACGATATGATTGCAAGGTCCCAAACTGAGGAGGAACACCTTAACCATCTACAAAAGCTGTTTGACCGTTTGAAGTTGTACAAACTGAGGTTGAATCCAAACAAGTGCACCTTTGGGGTGAGATCCGGAAAATTGCTAGGCTTCATCGTGAGCAACAAAGGTATTCAAGTAGACCCTGCCAAGGTAAAAGCCATACAAGAGATGCCAGCTCCCAAGACAGAGAAAGAAGTCAGAGGCTTTCTAGGACGGTTGAACTATATCGCCCGATTCATCTCGCATCTAACTGCTACATGTGAACCAATCTTCAAGCTGCTGAAGAAAGATTAAGTAGTACATTAGAACGATGAATGTCGGGCCGATTTCAAAAAAATCAAAGAATATCTCCAAGAACCACCCATTCTTATGCCATCGGTTGAAGGGAGACCTTTGATATTATACTTAACAGTACTTGACAACTCAATGGGGTGCGTGCTGGGGCAGCATGACGAGTCTGGCCGAAAAGAGCACGCTATTTATTACCTTAGCAAAAAGTTTACCGACTGTGAGACCCGATACTCACTGCTCGAGAAAACTTGCTGCGCTCTGGTATGGGCTGCTCGCCGGCTGAGACAGTATATGCTGACTCACACTACTCTGTTGATCTCAAAAATGGATCCCATCAAGTACATATTCGAAAATCCTGCTCTGTCTGGAAGGATAGCAAGATGGCAGATGATCTTGACGGAATAGGACATCCAGTACACGACTCAAAAAGCAATCAAGGGAAGTGTATTGGCTGATCATTTGGCACACCAGGCAGTGGACGATTACCAGCCAATGAACTTTGAATTCCCAGATGAAGATATCATGGTAGTAACTGATTGTGAAGTACCTGGACCGGATGAAGGACCTGAGAAAGGATCTCGTTGGTCTATGCACTTTGACGGAGCCTCGAACGCTTTGGGTAATGGTATCGGCGTCGTGATCATATCCCCTAAAGGTACTCATACGCCATTCACCGTCCGACTATGTTTCAACTGCACCAACAATATGGCAGAGTATGAGGCATGTATCATGGGTCTTCAAGCTGCAATTGATTTAAGGATCAAGTTTCTGAGTGTCTTCGGAGATTCCACTCTCGTGATCAATCAGATCAAAGGCGAGTGGGATACAAAACACCCAAATCTTATTCCTTACAAGGAGTATGTACTGACATTGATCCCTCATTTCGAAGAGATAACTTTTGAACACTTCCCAAGAGAGGAGAATCAGTTAGCAGACGCGTTAGCTACGATGTCTTCTATGTTCAAAGTCAAATGGAACAATGAGGCGCCCCAGATCATTATTTGGAAGAAGGATGAACCTGCACATTGTTGCGATCTCGAGATCGAAGAGGTAACAGAAAAACCCTGGTATCATGAAGTGAAGAGGTACCTTGAAGCCCGAGAATACCCCGAAGGTGCATCTGTTAATGACAAGAAGTTCCTAAGAAGGTTTGCGGCAAAATTATTCCTCAGCAATGGCATTCTCTACAAGCGAAACTATGATTCAACCTTACTGCGTTGTGTAGACAAGACTGAAGCAGGAAAGATCATGGCAGAGCTACATGAAGGTACCTTCGGAACTCATTCCAGTGGACATACCATGGCAAAGAAAATACTTCGAGCAGGATATTTCTGGTCCACAATGGAAGCCGACTGTTATCAACACTCTCAGACTTGTCATAAATTCCAGATCTATGCTGATAAGGTGCACATTCCTCCGGTTCCTCTGAACATCTTGACAACACCTTGGCCTTTTGCAATGTGGGGCATTGATATGATCGGCGAAATCAGACCTACGGCATCTAACGGGCACCGTTTCATCTTGGTAGAGATTGATTACTTCACCAAATGGGTTGAAGCGGCTTCCTATGCTACAGTAACCAAGAATGTCGTGGCACGGTTCATTCGGCATAACCTGATCTGCCGCTACGGTATACCTGAGAGGATCATTACGGATAATGGTACCAACCTTAACAATAAGATGATCACTGAGCTCTGCGAGCAATTCAAGATACAGCACCATAACTCTTCTCCTTACCGGCCGAAGATGAACGGGGCTGTAGAAGCAGCTAATAAGAATATCAAAAAGATTGTGCAGAAGATGACAGTGACCTACAAAGATTGGCACAAAATGTTACCGTTTGCTCTTCATGGGTACCGCACCTCGGCACGGACATCAACAGGGGCAACTCCCTTTTCCTTGGTCTATGGCATGGAGGCAGTCTTGCCTATTGAAGTCCAGATACCCTCTCTCCGGATAATGAAGGATGCAGGTTTGAACGAAGATGACTGGATTCAGACTCGACTTGATCAGTTAAACCTAATTGACGAAAAAAGACTTACTGCTATTTGTCATGGTCAGACATATCAAAAGCGGATGATCAAGGCGTTTAACAAGAAAGTTAGACGACAAGAGTATCAAGTCGGAGATCTCGTGATCAAGCGGATTATCTTCCCACAAGGTGATCCCAGGGGAAAATGGACTCCTACGTACGAAGGACCATTTGTGATCAAGAGTATGTTTTCTGGTGGTGCAATGATCCTGACCACCATGGACGGCGACGATCTGCCGCACCCTGCGAACGCAGACATAGTCAAAAGATACTACGCATAAACGACCCGACAAGTCGAAAACCCGAAAGGGCGGCTTGGGCAAAAATGGGCGTCCCAGTGAACCGAAAACCCGAAAGGGCGGTTCAGGCAAAAATTAGGGATAAAACAAAAAAATCTGTACACCCGGCAAGTCGAAAACCCGAAAGGGCGGCTTGGGCAAAAAGGGGTTTCCCGGTGGATCGAAAACCCGAAAGGGCGATTCAGGAAAAAGTTAGGGAATTAAAGCGTATGACTATGTCTCGTCAGATCACTTTAAGGACGATCTCTTCATCAACCAGCTCCAAGCGTCTGATCAACCCAGTCATCGGCGGACAAAGCATTAAATAGACAGATACTCAGAGTTGTGAAGGTTATAACAGAATGGAATCCCATGGAATTGTTTCACATAGCCATCTTTCTTTTGTATAAAATTTTCAATGTTTGCAACGGCATCCTCTTACTAGAATGACCGTTTCCTTTGTACAAATATACTCATAGAAAGTTAATACAAATACTTCTCCAAATACAGAAATTTGCGTTATCTTCTTTTCCCTTTTGTCTTTTGCACTTATGTTTATTTTGAGAAACGTCCAATGTTTTGTTAAGTAGGCATGTGCATTTGAACATAATCATTTCCTTATGAATCGAGAGATGATTGTTGATAGGTTGAGGGTGCAGATAGTTACTTTGATACCCTTTCAGAGGAAATCCCAGCAGATCTAAACTCCAAATTCCTCGATCCCGAATCTAATACCCCAAACAGAGTTAAAATTCAGAATCCTCAACAGAGAAAGCTTTCCCAACACAGATTTCCCCAGCCAGAAAGCCTTCCAGAACTCAAATCCCCTTAGAGTTAAATTCAGAATCCCTAGTGGAGCTTTGTAGATCTTAAAATCCAGAATCCCCAGTGGAGCTTTGAAAATTCAGAATCCCCAGCGGAGCTTTATAGATTTGAAAGTCCAATCCCCAGCGGAGCTAAAATTTCCAACTATCAACCCCCAGCGGTGCCAGACTAACAGTCTTCCTCCCCACGGAGATACTTCCCTCCAAAATGAGGATCCTCGGTCATACCTCTCTAGCATGAACCTATCAGATTCTGAATCCCTCAGTAGAGATCTTTAGAATTTCTCATTCCCCGCAAGTCACCAAGGAATGACAGTTCCCCGGCAGTGGTCCTAAGATCCCTCAACAATTAAAGACCTTGCATTTCCCCAAGCAGTGTGAAGACTCATTCTTAGCTCCTCACAGGGTAATCAGATGGCTTCCAGTGAAGATCCCCTCAAGACAAGAGTCCAGAAGATTGGTATACAACCCAAGCTCCTTTTTCCCCAACAGTAGTCAGCCCGAATGTTATATCCTCAACATTCAAAACTCTTGCAATCCCCTGCAGTAGTCAAGGACTCACTTTCCCTGTCAGCAGTCAAGATTCTTTATCTCCAGGATTCATCTATCCTCAGCAAAGACAGCTCTTCAGCTTACATGCGCATTCATTTACATTCATATCATAAACATTGACATAGCACATATATTGCATCATACATATCATACAACATAACTTTGTGTTTCAGCTAACATCTCACCCTTTTCAGGATAAGATTAAAAGGCTATCATTAACAATTATTCAGATACAGTATGGATACACCCCAGACACAGCAGTCATTCTATTACTCATTCAGAATTTCAAGTCAGATACAATGTAGATACACCCCAGACACGGCGGTCATTCTACTACTCATTTAGACTACAGCAATCAGATACAGACTAGATACGCTCCAGACACGGCAGCCTTTCTATCTCTCATTCAGATTCATTTATCCACCTCGAGGTTCAATGCATTCCAAACACGGATACCATTCTACCCCTTACAACAACAGTTTGATTCTCCCCAGTGCGTTCGCCACGGAAGTCATTCTGTCATCTATTTAGATCCCAGTTACAGTTTCAGATACACTTCAAACACAAAAGTCATTCTATTACTCATACAGATCTCAATTTCAGATACACTCCAGACACGGAAGTCATTCTGCTACTCATACAGATCTCAATTTCAGATACACTCCAGACACGGAAGTCATTCTGCTACTCATACAGATCTCAATTTCAGATACAGTCCAGATACGCTCCAGACACGGTTGCCATTCTGTCACTCATTTAGAATTTGTCCCCAGCACGCAGTTGCTGTAACACCCCAGTTTTATTTGTTTGGAATTATCTTAATAAGAGCTATTTTATTTGAAATTAATAAAATTATTTTATTTGGGTTAATATAAAATAAAAGGATTATTATTTATTTTATAAATAATTGTAGAAAAATAAGGATTGAAGGTTATTGGGCTTATGATGTTATTGGTAAAAGAGGGGGTGCAAGTGAAGTAAAATGTTATTTGGGACTTATATGTCACTTTTGCTCACTTTCACGTAAAACTGAGATTTTGGGATTTTGGAACTCAGAGAACGTGTAAAGAAGAGAAAGGAGAAGAATGAGAAGATTGATCGAGGAAGTTGCAAGAGCTGCAGATTATCCAAGGTAAGGGGTTTGGTCATTCTTTTACTATGAATAAGTTGTGATATATTCTATATGAGTTAGGGTTTGTAGGGATGATGGATTCTTGATGCCATGGTTGTGGTGATGATGAAACATGAATGGGTATTAGTTAGGATGAAATAAGAACCATGAAATGTGGGTTTTGGTGGAAACCCCATTTGTACCCTATTTTGCAAAACCATAGAAATGAGGAAATGATGGCATGAGATGAATGGAATTGATTGGTGTTTTGATGTGGTATTGATCCTATTGTATGCCTTAGATCATTGCTATATGGTAGGAATTCGATTTAGATGGTTTTAGGATGTTTGGGGATGATTAGGAATGGATTGGGGTGATTTTGGGAAGCATAAAAACGTGAAATATGGTGTTGCAGAGTCATCAACACGGGCCGTGTTGATGCACACGGGCACCCGTGTTGATCTTCTGTGTTGATGCTCGGGTAGGTTTTTCCCAAAAATCGTTTCGGCCATAACTTTTGAACCGTAACTCCGATTTAGGCGCCGTTTGATGCGTTGGAAAGCTAGTGAAATTTTCTATATGACTATGAGGAATTAAGTAGCTTTAAGAGCTTATTTTAATAAGTGATTATTGGAGAAAGTGTTTATGCTTATAAGTGAATTTGATTGTTATGTATTTTAGTGAAGTGTTTGGAGATATTTGGGATTGGAGCTCTGAAGAACGACGAACAATCGCTCAAGAGTTCGAAGCTGCAATTTGATAAGGTAAGGGGGGATACTACTCAATTTATATTTGCTTATGGGTTTAGATGCGATCGGTTGGGTAATCGTAGGATAATCCCATTTTCTCTGATGTTCTTAGTGATCGATAACTTTAGGGTCGAATTTCGTTAGAAAAGATTAGGTTCCCTAAAGGTTGTGAATCGATTAAGAAATTAATCCCTATTGATGATTTAGATCGAAATTGTATGATCGGGGGTTTCCCTTAGGTGTTCTAAGGATAACCTTGGTGTTATCAGATTTCCCCAAAAGGACGAATAATCACTTTTAAGCTTATCTTGATAATTGTTGGTAATTATAAAATTAAGTTTTTGGATTAAATGATTTGAAAAAGGAATTCTGTTTTCCAACGATTCTAGAAAACTATAACCTTGAAGGATTTGAGTTATTCAATTTGTGGGAAATTGATGAACATAAGTCAGAGGCTTAGGAAATTGATGTTTTGGAAACTTGATGTGTATTTGGATGTTTTTGTACTGCATTGCACTGCTGTAGAAATGTATTTTCGTGCAAATGTGTTGGCATATGAGCTGCTGCAGGTGCAGGAAACATTGGTACGCGCTCATCAACACGAGCCGTGTTGCTGCACACGGGCACCCGTGTTGATCCCCTGTATTGACAAAGACAATGTGTTTCTGGACACATTTCCACACGGGCCGTGTTGTGCAACACGGGTACCCGTGTTGACCTCCTGTGTTGGCTTCTGAATTTTGTTTTCTGTGCTTTGTTGTGATGTACAGGAATGATTTTGTTTAATGTGCAGTGTTTGTTAGTTTTGAACATGCTGCTTAATGATATGCATAGTGTTGTGGAGGCTTGTATCGAATAATGTTTGTATGTTATGATACTAACACTATGTGGATTTTATTGTCATGCTTTTAGATAATGTTATCAAGCATGAATTGTGATATGACTTGATATGATTGGTTGATGTTTAATAGTATGCTGAGTGATTACATGATATTCATATCATGTTGTATTTGATATTGTTGATGTTACATGATATGGTTTATTGATGTTAATAGTATGCTGAGTGTTACATACTGTACATATCATGTTGCATTTGTTAATTCCCATTGTGTGGAATTAACATGGTGGCCAAGATACGTGTCTGCGATTTAATGGAACGTTGAGGTGGTAGCCGTGTCCGCGATATAATGGAACGGTGAGTTGTCCGTGACCCGAGATATAATGGGGCGGTAAAATGGTACCACATGCATGGGTGTGTTGCATTATATTGAATATAACATGAATGGATGATTTTCCAATGTTGTATTTAATTGATTGTATGCATGTATTGTTGCTGAATTGTTAATGATGTTTGATGTTAATTATAAGTATGAAAAGTAATATATTATGAATATATGAATTGTAAAGGTTTTCGTAAACTATGAAGCATGCTACTGTTTGGGTGATGCTTATGGTTTTTCTGAATTGATTGTTATGAACGTATAATCAAATGTATAGTTGAGATGCTCACCCTTACTGTTGAATATTTCAGATTGAGGAGCTTCGTTCAGGTGCTTGGCGAAGGCTTGTTGTTTCTAGTTTATTTCCGTTTAAGTGTTGTCCGGGTCATGCTCTGATAGTTGTAACTCCGGGAACGTTTGTTTGTCGAGCTGCTTAGTCAGACTCGTTTATTTCCTTAGTATTTGGTTATAATATGATGTTGGTATATTCCAGGTGTTAATCCCTGATGATTGAAAATATTATAACTTTGGTTTTATTAAATATAATATTCCGCTGTGTAAACATGTATGAGTTGCTTCTATGTTATGCATGACAGGAACTTGTTTTTATTAAAAGAGAATTGTGACATCCTCGTTAATACATGTACTATGAATATATGATTTTAATTATTTACGAAATTTTATGCGGGGTTTTAGAGGTTGTTACAGTTGCTCCATACAAATATTCCTCTGTTACCCAGATACAATACAGATACACTCCATACACGGCAGTCATTCTGATATTCATTCTTCAAACGCAGTTACAGCTCAGATACGCCCCAGACACGGAAGCCATTCTTCTGCTCATACAAACTCGGTTCTTAGATGCAGTTCAAGTGCATTCCAGACACGGATACCATTTTGATCCCCATCCTTCTGATTTATCACATTGCAGTTCAACAAACATTCCAAATGGCATCTATAAGCCCATTCCCGCATCCATTGTTCTGACGAGTGCAAATTTAAGGGCACTCTAGTGTCCAATCTCCTTTTACCTTCGAGACGCGAAAGGCAAACTTGCCAATCTAGCTCTTCAGGTTCAAGAAGATTGAACAGGGGCAACTGTTGTACCCCAAAATTTGCCCTCTCTTTCTTTAGGAAGTCATCTTGGATTTTTAGAGTCCCTCTGAAACAAATCCAAGTCCTGAATTGTCATTTTTTCCCGAGCAAACCATTGACAAGAGTAGGATGACCACACAAGCTCTAAAGACAATGCTTTTATCTTGAGAAAAATTAAATTCTAAACATTTGGAATTTTTCTCTTAAATGAGTGTTTAAGAGGAAATCAGCGCTTCAGAACTTCTGGACCAAACTCTAGATAGAAACGGTCAGAAGTTGCAAGCTTGGCTTAGTGCAGTCAGAAGTTGGCTCTTCAACAGCTACGTCAGCTCAATCAGAAATTGTAAACGTGGTTCAATACGTAAGTCTCAGACAGAACATGACTCTTTCAGCAGTTACGCAAGCTCAGCCAGAATTTGCTAAGGGAGTGTAAAAGAAACAAGGAAGTCTGGAGGCTGTTTCAGAACATGCTGAAATCAGAAGATAAAAAGGTCAGAAGAGTGGGTGTTACACTGATACAGAATCTCTAAGCCCAGGAGATCCAGAAGCAAATCCAAGGAATGTGTCAGAGAATCAGGAGAATCCCCAAAACTTGCTGAGACAACAGGAGGCCAAGACTAGAGCATGGTTTACGTTGTTATTGGTGAAACAGAACTGCTGATTCAAAGTTTGGTTTCCATTACAAGAATTTTGGTGTTGATTAGTCTCATCACCATTTAATGCTCATTAATGCTCCCAACCACTCCTGAACATTCATCCAAGTAATCCCTTCACGTGTGGCTTGGAAAATGCCTTTATGCAGATTCTGACATGGGTTTACACGCC
The DNA here is from genome assembly GCA_948472305.1 of Vicia faba. Classification (NCBI taxonomy): domain Eukaryota; kingdom Viridiplantae; phylum Streptophyta; class Magnoliopsida; order Fabales; family Fabaceae; genus Vicia; species Vicia faba. Next base: position 17,938 of record CATIWC010003199.1, on the reverse strand, counting down.
ACCGTCCACCTAAGGGGTCACTTCTCCCCAATCCACGCCTGCTGCTCCAGCCTAGGCTGAAAAGGCTACCTGTTATCACAACTTCCCAGGAATTTCTGTCAAAGAACAAATTCAAACTCTGTTGGCGCCTTTAATGACCAAGATATCCACAAGAGCTTTGCCTATAAATAGAACATCATTGTCCATTGAAAGAGCGTTCAAGAAAAACAGAAAAATTGCTAAGAGAGAAACAGAAATCTTTAGCAAGAAAGTGTTGTGAAACTCTGCCAAAATCTCCAGTATTTCCTAACTTTGAAGTTTTTACCTTCAAACTTCATCAAATACCCAGTTTTCTTTGTGACTAAAGAACACCCTTCCAAATTCTGACCATACATACACGTACCCATTCACCTACCCTTTTCAAAAAGAATCTGTCCAGAACACCATCAGAACCAAAAGCTAGCTCTCATTCATAAACTTTTTCAACAAGTCAGGTAAGCACCTGCTGACCTTCATCACGCTGCTGAACATCATCAGCTGTGCATACTCAAGTAAACATAATGTAAATATCATGTTTTTGCTGTTTGTGTTCTGAGGATTTTCATGCCTCAGAACGTTCTGAGCCAGTATAGAACCTGTATGTGACCTTGTTGATTCTTCCCTCTGAAACACTTTGACATTTGCTGGAGCTGTTCCAAACATGTTTTCTATTTTGTGGAATAATAACAAAATTGCAGATGTTCTGATTAGTACAGGGAGAAGCCAAGTGCTGACTTTGACGTTAGCACACCTGAAGTCTGTTTTGCTGTCAATAATATCAGAACTTCTGAGAATTATTGTGCCTCCAGCAGGATCGGAACTTCTGGTTTTCCCACTAACAAACTTTTGTCTTGCAGCGCATGGGGGTCAGAACTTCTGATTTCCCCACTAACAGGTTTCTGTTTTGCAGGTGCCAGAGTCAGAAGTTCTAACTCATACAGTTTCACTAACAGGTTGACAATCTGGCAGCAGGCCTGAGTCAGAACTTCTGATGACCTCTTAGCAGCGCGTTGGCTCCCTCTCTCTTTCTATCTATCTTGTTTTTTGCTATTTTCTTTTTTGTCTATTTTTCTCGTTGAACCCCCCATGTACAAATGTGTATACCCACTCTCTAATTGTTGTAATAGCGTAGGATTTTATTTTCCTGCTTCTTATTGCTTTCAAATACAAATGTTAGTAATTAGGATATGTATGGCAAGATAAAATCAATGAAATAGAAAACCCTAATTCAAAGATAAACATTTGTATGCAATAAAACACACTTGCACACAAACACCCCTAAGGTCACTCCACTTGTTGCCTAAATAAATGGGCCATGCTTGCACGTTGAGTATCTTTGGCAAAACAATTCAAATGATCATAGTCCCTCGATGACGCTTTCAAAAGTTGCCTAAAAATGATCAAGTCCCTTAAAGGAAAAATTGCCCAAAGATACTTGGCACTATTGCATTCATGGTCTAAACGATGACCCGCGCCCGTCCCATTCACATCCTAACACAAGATTGCCCATCAAACACAATGATGGAACAAAATTGTTAAAAGGGTTAAAACACAACAAAAATATTTGAGTAATTTTAGGAGCAGACAACTCTTGGTTACTTGCCAACTTTCAAAGCAAAAACACTTGCCTATTTTCAAAACACACATCACAACACATTTTCAAACTAACTTTCAAAAAACATTGGAAACTTTTCAAAAGACAAATACACCTTTGTATACATTCAAACATGGATCATTACAAAGGTTGCCACCACATTGGCCTCTTTTCAAAACATTTTTAAAACACACACACAAAGCACCATTTCAAACAATCGAAAATGCAAGGCAAGTTGATCTAAGTAAGTAACTAAGACCCCATGGATAACCATGGATAGAAAGGGTGCTAATACCTTCCCTTTCTATAATCTACTCCCCGAGCCCAAGAAAACATCTCAAAGGTTTTTGCTGTGCTTTTTAACCTTTCCTTAGGATAAAATAAAAAGTCGGTGGCGACTCTTGCTCAACCGAAACATTTGCGAAAACAAATGCAAAACCTCAAGTCAGTTCTCCCACCGTATCACAACATCCAAAGTCAAGACATCTGACCACCTCTAGGGTTCTAGAACTTCTTCATATGGATCTGATGGGACCAATACAGGTGGAAAGTCTTGGTAGAAAAAGATATGCCTATGTTGTTGTGGATGATTTTTCCAGATTCACCTGGATTAACTTCATTAGGGAAAAATCTGATGTATTTGAAGTTTTTAAAGAACTGTGCAAAAGAATTCAAAGAGAAAAAGAAGGGTGTATTGTCAGAATCAGAAGTGATCATGGCAAGGAATTTGAAAACAACAAGTTTAATGAGTTCTGTTCCTCATGCATGGATTCTGAAGTCCTGGAGATTACTCCTCTTAGAGAAATGGCAACTAACCCCTCCAAGGTCAAAAAGCTGAGAACAAGGCATGCAGGAAGGTCTCAAGCTACTACTTCCGGTAATTCCTCTCAACCTTCATCTTCTGTACCGAACAGGGAAGGATCAGCTAATGTACATCAAGCAATTGCTAGGCTTGTTATAAGAATACTGAGTGAGAACCACTCTGTACCGGGGATTTCTGTTCCATTAAATCAAGAATCAGCAAGCCCAAATGTTGAAGCAAATCCAAATGTCTCTGAGAATGTTGAGACACCAAATGACAACATTCAGAAATCATCTGAAAATCTTGATGATAGTCAGAACCCTTCAGAGAAGAATGTTAAACCACCTGTTATTGATGTGGATGAGGAATACTCAGACAATGAACTAATTGCCAATATCAACCCTAGCATAGCTAGGAGAATGATGAACAGAAAGGGTAATCAGAATGCTGCAAAATGTCTGACCAAAGAGAAACATGCTGATAAGAAAACCAGGTCTGAAGGCAAGACTGGTGTAGAAACTGTAAAGACTGGTCTGTCCAAAGGGAAGGTGAAAGCCCAAGTGAATACTGGGAGTCTCTCAAAACCTGCTAGATAACCAATAACAAAGAAGTGAAAAGAACCTGAGCCTTCTGATTCTGATGAGGAATCAGAATTTGAAATTGATGCTGAAGACATTCCTCTCAGAAGGAAACTCCCTTCCAGCAAAATGGCTAGAGTTCCTGAAGTCCCAATAGACAACATCTCTTTTCACCACCCTGAAAATGCCAACAGATGGAAGTATGTTTGCTTGAAGAGAATAGCTTTGGAAAGAGAACTAAACAATGGTTCCATGGACTGCAAGGAAATCATGGACCTGATCAAAGCTGTTGGACTAATGAAGACTGTGGTAAAATTTACCAAGTGCTATGAAAATCTGGTCAAGGAATTCATAGTGAACTTGTCTGATGAATGTGCTGATGGAAGGTCAGCTGACTTTGAATGTGTCTATGTTAGAGGAAGAAGGGTTAATTTCTCTCCATCAGAAATTAACAAATTTCTTGGAAGATCAAATGAGGCTTGCCCTGAACTAGAAGTCACTGACAATGAAGTTTGTCAAACCATCACAGCAAGACAAGTCAAGTGCTGGCCCTTAAAAGGCAAGCTGAATGCCAGCAAACTAAGCATGAAATTTTCCATCCTGCACAAGATTGGTGCAGCCAACTGGGTCCCTACCAACCATAAATCAACCATCTCCACAGGATTGGGGAGATTCATTTATGCTGTTGGAACCAAGACTGAATTTGACTATGGAAGGTATATTTTTGATCAAACTTTAAAACACGCTGGTAGCTATGCTGTTAAAGGCCCTATTGCCTTTCCCTCCCTCCTTTGTGGAATTATCCTTGCACAGTACCCTGATATCCTGGTGGAAAGAGATACTGCTTGCAAAAGAGCTCTTGCTCTTGGGTTACACTACAAGCTATTTCAGGGATCTCATGTTCCTGACATTGTCATAACATCAGCTGAGACATCATCTATAAAAACTCAGTCCAAGACATCTGATGTTATAGCTGTATTGAAAGAGACCTACAAAGAGCTGGAGACAAGGAAAAAGACTCTAGAAAACCTAATTGCCAGATTAGAACAGGAGGAGGCTGAAGGAAACAGAAGGGAAGAGGGTGCTGCTGATGATCAACTCAATGCTGAAGAAAGTAGCTCCTCTGAAGATGACAGTGCTTAAAGTTTGGTGGAGTTGACAAGCCTGATGCTGGTTCCTGGTGGAGTTTGCAAGTGTTTACAGATTTTATTTATTGTTTTATTACTTATTTTGGATGACTGTATAACATACAAGTACATGTATCTTTGGCCCATTTGTGGCTAAAGAGGGGGAGATATTGTTAACTCTTGGTAGACATACATTATTTTTTTCTGCAGTCATATTCATTCTGCTGCTATCTATTCTCTGATTGCTTAGGGGTTTTAGCCAAAAATCTGCCAAAGGGGGAGTTTGTAGGTGTTTAGTTATTGGCATGTATTTTTGGTAAAACCAGGTGTGTGAATGTCATGACTGATGTCATAACATTCTGGCTTATTAGGTACCTTTGCAAAAAAATAGTGGCATACAGTTGCTGCTGTTTATGAGTGTGTATCTGAGCATTTTGCAAATGATCACATTTATTATTTCTACCAAAATCAGTAAACAGGAATTCTGATGTCATAACAAATGTTAAGACATCCTGTATTGATCTAACAGATATGCAGTTTGGTTAATTCTGAGATTTTTTAGGAAGATGACTCATTCTTTCCAGAACAGAATCTCACGTGGACTTTGGGTTAACCTAGCTCAACCCTAATCTGGTTGATAAAGTCTTATGACCTAGTCTTGTGGTTAACCCTAATTAACCCTAGCTTTTCATGGAAACCCTAACTGAAGAAACAGCTGCATATATATTCAACAGGAAAGCTGTTTGGAATTCATCCCTTTGACAGAAGATTAATCAGGAGCTGTATAGTTTTAACTGCTGTAATCCAAGCAAGTATCATTGTGATAAGTGACTTGGAATAGGTTTTGATTGTAAGGGTTTTGTATCACTCAAAGCTTTGAAGCAAGAGTGTTTGTGTCTCTTGACTAAAGCTTTGAAGCAAAGTTAAGTTAGGTTTATGTATCACTCAAAGCTGTGACGCAAGAGTGTTTGTGTTACTTGATTAAAAAGCTGTGAAGCATAATCAAGTGTATGTTCTGAAGAGTATCTTCATTAATTCATTAGTCAATTGTTTTAAGTATCACTGTTGTGATCGAGGGGGAGTGAGTAGGAACTCAGGTTTAAGTTGAACTTAGATTGAAGTTGCATTGGGTAGGTCTTAAGTGAAGGAGATAAACTGGTTAGTTTATTCCTGAATTAATATCTCTTATAGTGGATTTCCTCCCTGGCTTGGTATCCCCTAGAGTAGGTGTTGTTTCACACTGAACTGGGTAAACAATTGACTGTGTTCTTTACTGTTTTTGTATTTATTGTCTTATAGAAAGTCAGATACGGTGTCATAACATTGATTGTGACATTGAGTATCTGCTGCCAGAATTTCACACGCCTTTTTCATCTTTCAGAATTAGGATTTGGAATGTATGCCTTTCTTCTTTTATATGTTGTAACCAGCCATTATCCATGAACTATGAATACCACTTTGTTTCTCCCTTTAAGCATATCTGCATCCAACACAATCTTAGATTTAGGTACTCATACTCTTATGGGTCTCTAGTGTTAGTTTTGAAAGACTTCCGTTTATTTTGAGCCTTTGCTTAATAAAAAGGTCTAAACTCATTCCAGACTTTTACCTATAATTTTTTTATCTTGGATAAGGATTGACATTAGTTATTGAACCCTTCACAACCTTTGGTTCATAAGTCTTAGGTTCTGCTTTCTTTAGGACCCATGATTAAGGATTTTTAAGTTCTAGTTTCTTCTGAACTTTTGAATTTGAATATTAGGTACTGATTTCTTCAAGAACTTTGACTTTGATGTCCCATGAAATGATTTGTTTAAGTATTTTGGTTTTGTTTTCTTAGGTTCTGGTTGGGTAAGATTCTTACCTTTTTCAGAAGCAAGCACAAAATAAGTTTTCAGCATTGTTTGAGCACTGCTTGAAGAAGAAGGATCTGGGGGTTTCTTTAGGAGCTGAACTTTGAAAGATTATCCATAGTAACCCAGACCTTCTCCTTTGATATTAATTACTCCATAGATCATGGAAGCAATTTTGGTTCTTTCAAGACCTATTGTGTAAAGTTTTGAAGATCCATATCATGCTCATTCAATGTTTTATCACGAACTTTATTTAAAAGAGGATAATGATCTTTTTCAAGAGATTCAAATTTATCTTGGGACATTTTTAATTCCTCTTTCAAAATATCACGATCTCTCTTTAAAATTTTCATGTATCTTTCTTTATCTTTGCAACGACTCATGAGGTCTTGAATGACATTAATAAGATCAAAATGAGATAAGTTAGAAAATACCTCGTCTTCATCTTCTGACTATGAACCAGAGCTAGATTCATATTCCATGTTTGACGATGTGAGAGCCATCAATGTTAAATTTTCCTCTTCTTCATCTTTATCGAAATTGTCTTCATTATCAAGGTCATCCCATGTTGCCATGGAACTTTTCTTGAATTTAGTTATGTGTTGCACCCTAAATTTCGCCCATAATTTTTTCAGTCGCATTAGCTTATCATATTTTGTTATTTGGTCATAATCATTAATAAATATCTTCATTCATCACAGTTTACATTATTAGTCGTATTTAAGTTGACTAAAAGTTAGTTTAAATCGAAGTTTGCATCATTTTGTAGTTGAAAAACACCTGATATTTTTCACCTTTTACTTATCATTTTATGAATCTGCGCTTCGCGTAGATCATGACAGTATGCTTGCTTCATTTTTTTGGTACAATTTGAAGACTCGTTTTTAACCGTAAGCGTTTGCTCAACCTGATATTTTTATTTTGACTATTTGAGTAATTTTTTATTAATCTTTGTGACATGTAGTTTATTTTAATGTATTCATTTCATTTTTTCGGATAGATTAATATATTTTTTTTATCGTTTTTAATTGTTTTAGATCTCTATTTTTTTATCCTTGACCATCCTTGGAATCTTGTGACTTCAATTGTTATTTTGTCTGGAGTTCTTAGGGTTTACCCCAAGACATTGGGTTGTTTGTTTGCTTTATGTTCAGGTTATTGTGATTACATACTTTTTGTGATCGGGAATTCATCTGTATACAGTCGTTACTCTGCCCGATTTTTGTGAAGACTTAATGCAATTGAAGCTTAGTTTTCTTAAGAAGTTTATTATCTTTTCTTGTTTGGTTTCAAATTTAAATGATGGATATTCTACATTGACTCATTGTGTTAAGTGTTGGCTTCTTGTTGGTTAGAAGGTTCTTTTGCCTATCTTTTACCTTATTCCATAGGATACTCTCTTCATCTTCTCCCATTCTTTAATTTTCAAAACTTTCTCATCTTTTTTTTTAAAATCTTCTTTGTTTATAAACTCGAACGACTTTCATAATAAACCTAGAATTTGTTGAACGCATTTTCTTTAAACAAACTTCAATTCATTTAATCATACTTTAACATTTTTCAAAATTAACAAAAACACTTCAAACTCATTCAAACCCTTTTGTGCGCTCAAGCACCTTTTATCCTTTAAAACTTTATTCAAGATTAAACATGATTCATTTATAGTTGAGCAACATTCTCCTATCCCCATATTATAAATGTAATTTTTACGACTTTTGCAAAAAACCTTTATATTATCTTTTGTAATTTTATTTAATTTATAATTTCTCGTTTTATGTTTTTTATAAACAAGTTCAAAAACCTTTAATTCTCGTTTCAATCCATAAATTGCTTACCAAAAAATTGATAATGTTTTTAAAGTATTTCATTAAGTTTTATAACATTATATATTATTACCTATAAATTATAAGTTACATACAATTATATTGTGTTATGTTTTTTTTTTAAAAACTATTATGATCATGCACATGTTAATGTTAGATTTTTTCTATCATTTGTTGCATAGTGCTTTTCCAATTAATATTTATTTTTATAACTTTATTGGATTCTTATATGTGAGAATGCATCAATGCAATGTAACATTATCCGAAACAATATAGGTGCATGTTCTAATTTTGTAAAATATGACGCTTACTAAAAGTCTAAAATTAAAAAAAAAAATACATAATCATTGAAAATTATTAGTAATTTTAAAAGCTAAATTTAATAAAAAATTATTTGAAAATATTCACAAAAATTGCAATTATAATTTTTCTATCATTTATGGCTCTAGAAATTTTTCGCTAGATCTCACAATCACTAAATAAATTGTAATTAAGTGTCTATTCACACTTACAAAAAAAAAATATAAACAATTAGAAATTTATATTTTGAAAATATTGTTATAATTTTAAGATTATCAAAATTTACTATGCATAAAACACTTGTTAAATCAATTAAAAAATTTGTAAAATCAATTATATATTCCATTTAATAAGTCTTACAGTGTTAAGTTAGACTTTTAATCTAATTTAAAAATTATTTTTTTAAGTATGTTTGTTACATACCAATTTAAACGTTTTCTATTTTTTCTTCTGCATAATATACCCACTATAAAATTCACTTTGAATCTAAAGGCATAATTTATAAGATATTATAGTATGCCAAAATTTTAAAAAGACTAATAATAAAAATATAAATATAAAACTAAATATTCAATTTAATACAAAAATAACATATAAGTACTATGACTAAATAAAGTCTTTCAAATTATATAGAATAATGTGATAAAATTGAATCATTTGTATTTACATATAAATTTGTATTAAGTATAATAATTAATGAGTAAAGATGGTACATGTAGCATACAACTATATGACATAACACTTTAAGATTATAAGATGCTGATACAATACCGCACAAGACTAAACTACCACTTGATACAATCTTCCACCTTAGGAGAACTTGCCTTGTCAGTAACCTATAATATAGAAGATGTCAAGAGAATACAGCAATATTAGAAGGGGTTCAAGAGAATACAACAATATTAGAAGGGGTTACAACACTATTTTGTTGTTTCCACCTCTTGCCAATATTGAACTATAAAAGATAATATTGTTATATTTTCGAATAACTTCTCAATATCTACCAATCAAAGAAAACATTCTATATTATATTGTTTTCTTCGACTATCAACATTGAAAAATTAATTCCTAATCATATTGTAATATTGTTGTTTCACAAAACAATATCTTGAAAAATTAGTTTTGAATATAATCTTTTATTTGATTGTTGCAACACATAAAAAAATTGGTGAATGGTAAAACACTGAAATATAAAGTACTACATGTTACATTCAATTTTTTTCATTCACGTTCCTTTGCAATAGAATTAATATATTATCTCGGTTTATTTAGCCACATAGGAGAAAAGTCGATATTTTATTTAGTTTTTATTTAAAAAATGAAATAAACTTTTTTACGCATTTTTTGTCTCAAATCAAAAGTAATCTAGATTATTGAGTTTCTTTGTCGTCCATAATCAAATTTTTGTCATCTATTTATTGAGTATGAACGCTCAACACAGTTCCAACATATTAATCCACATGAAACATTACTAATCAACGTACAACTGTCACAATACTCATTTAGAACGCTAATGACACACTATATATTTGAGTCACAAACATTGACAATGATTAAAATGTTAGGATTCTTCTTCAAAATTATACTCGTAGGTTTAAACAAAAAAAATGTAAAATTATAAAAACTTTTATTCCCTTATATATATATATATAGACACACATTTCACCTCATATAATTTTATCACTAAGATGTAAATCTGAGTATTTTTTTATAAAATACGAATTTTTGTTGATGTGTTCGAACCCATAAACCATACACTTTTTCACTCCGTTCATCCATAACCGAGGTGAAAAGTAAAATTCTTTTATGATCTTTATGTTATCCCACTCTTAAAATCGAGGTAAGAATTCTTTTTTAACTAAGATAAAAGGGATTTTATTTATTATAGTGCAAGTGTGTTTTATTGTTTATAGAATAATCATATTATTATGGTCATTGGTTTTTTATTGTTACAAATATTTGTTGTGAAAATATTGAATTTTATTAAGTAAAGAAAAGATCAAACAAATTTAATATATTATAAATTTTAATTAAAAAATAAATATTAATTAATAGTATATACATTTCACTCATTAATTAAATATGATTCTTAGAGTCATGCATTTCACTCATAAACACTAACTATATGACTGAAAAACTAATATATCTTACAAATAGTATATACATGATCTTCCTTATTCTTTATTTATTAAATAGGTCTCTCCTTATCCTTATCGTGTATTTCGTGTGAGAGAAATATTATATAACCTAAAAGTAAAAATAAAAAGTGATTGTAAATTCTAACCAATATTTTATTTATGTATTTTGTATCTGTCATTATCTATCATTTATGTATTTTGTATCTGTCATTATCTATAAGAAAATCGTTTTTAAATTTATGTTATGGAAGCGCTCTATCATAAATGAGATTATATATTATAAATGTAATTTTTACGACTTTTGCAAAAAACCTTTATATTATCTTTTGTAATTTTATTTAATTTATAATTTCTCGTTTTATGTTTTTTATAAACAAGTTCGAAAACCTTTAATTCTCGTTTCAATCCATAACTTGCTTACCAAAAAATTGATAATGTTTTTAAAGTATTTCATTAAGTTTTATAACATTATATATTATTACCTATAAATTATAAGTTACATACAATTATATTGTGTTATGTTTTTTTTTAAAAACTATTATGATCATGCACATGTTAATGTTAGATTTTTTCTATCATTTGTTGCATTGTGCTTTTCCAATTAATATTTATTTTTATAACTTTATTGGATTCTTATATGTGAGAATGCATCAATGCAATGTAACATTATCCGAAACAATATAGGTGCATGTTCTAATTTTGTAAAATATGAGGCTTACTAAAAGTCTAAAATTAAAAAAAATAATACATAATCATTGAAAATTATTAGTAATTTTAAAAGCTAAATTTAATAAACAATTATTTGAAAATATTCACAAAAATTGCAATTATAATTTTTCTATCATTTATGGCTCTAGAAATTTTTCGCTAGATCTCACAATCACTAAATAAATTGTAATTAAGTGTCTATTCACACTTACAAAAAAAAATATAAACAATTAGAAATTTATATTTTGAAAATATTGTTATAATTTTAAGATTATCAAAATTTACTATGCATAAAACACTTGTTAAATCAATTAAAAAATTTGTAAAATCAATTATATATTCCATTTAATAAGTCTTACAGTGTTAAGTTAGACTTTTAATCTAATTTAAAAATTATTTTTTTAAGTATGTTTGTTACATACCAATTTAAACGTTTTCTATTTTTTTTCTGCATAATATACCCACTATAAAATTCACTTTGAATCTAAAGGCATAATTTATAAGATATTATAGTATGCCAAAATTTTAAAAAGACTAATAATAAAAATATAAATATAAAACTAAATATTCAATTTAATACAAAAATAACATATAAGTACTATGACTAAATAAAGTCTTTCAAATTATATAGAATAATGTGATAAAATTGAATCATTTGTATTTACATATAAATTTGTATTAAGTATAATAATTAATGAGTAAAGATGGTACATGTAGCATACAACTATATGACATAACACTTTAAGATTATAAGATGCTGATACAATACCGCACAAGACTAAACTACCACTTGATACAATCTTCCACCTTAGGAGAACTTGCCTTGTCAGTAACCTATAATATAGAAGATGTCAAGAGAATACAACAATATTAGAAGGGGTTCAAGAGAATACAACAATATTAGAAGGGGTTAAAACACTATTTTGTTGTTTCCACCTCTTGCCAATATTGAACTATAAAAGATAATATTGTTATATTTTCGAATAACTTCTCAATATCTACCAATCAAAGAAAACATTCTATATTATATTGTTTTCTTCGACTATCAACATTGAAAAATTAATTCCTAATCATATTGTAATATTGTTGTTTCACAAAACAATATCTTGAAAAATTAGTTTTGAATATAATCTTTTATTTGATTGTTGCAACACATAAAAAAATTGGTGAATGGTAAAACACTGAAATATAAAGTACTACATGTTACATTCAATTGTTTTCATTCACGATCCTTTGCAATAGAATTAATATATTATCTCGGTTTATTTAGCCACAGAGGAGAAAAGTCGATATTTTATTTAGTTTTTATTTAAAAAATGAAATAAACTTTTTTATGCATTTTTTGTCTCAAATCAAAAGTAATCTAGATTATTGAGTTTCTTTGTCGTCCATAATCAAATTTTTGTCATCTATTTATTGAGTATGAACGCTCAACACAGTTCCAACATATTAATCCACATGAAACATTACTAATCAACGTACAACTGTCACAATACTCATTTAGAACGCTAATGACACACTATATATTTGAGTCACAAACATTGACAATGATTAAAATGTTAGGATTCTTCTTCAAAATTATACTCGTAGGTTTAAACAAAAAAAATGTAAAATTATAAAAACTTTTATTCCCTTATATATATATAGACACACATTTCACCTCATATAATTTTATCACTAAGATGTAAATCTGAGTATTTTTTTATAAAATACGAATTTTTGTTGATGTGTTCGAACCCATAAACCATACACTTTTTCACTCCGTTCATCCATATCCGAGGAGAAAAGTAAAATTCTTTTATGATCTTTATGTTATCCCACTCTTAAAATCGAGGTAAGAATTCTTTTTTAACTAAGATAAAAGGGATTTTATTTATTATAGTGCAAGTGTGTTTTATTGTTTATAGAATAATCATATTATTATGGTCATTGGTTTTTTATTGTTACAAATATTTGTTGTGAAAATATTGAATTTTATTAAGTAAAGAAAAGATCAAACAAATTTAATATATTATAAATTTTAATTAAAAAATAAATATTAATTAATAGTATATACATTTCACTCATTAATTAAATATGATTCTTAGAGTCATGCATTTCACTCATAAACACTAACTATATGACTGAAAAACTAATATATCTTACAAATAGTATATACATGATCTTCCTTATTCTTTATTTATTAAATAGGTCTCTCCTTATCCTTATCGTGTATTTCGTGTGAGAGAAATATTATATAACCTAAAAGTAAAAATAAAAAGTGATTGTAAATTCTAACCAATATTTTATTTATGTATTTTGTATCTGTCATTATCTATCATTTATGTATTTTGTATCTGTCATTATCTATAAGAAAATCGTTTTTAAATTTATGTTATGGAAACGCTCTATCATAAATGAGATTATATATTATAAATGTAATTTTTACGACTTTTGCAAAAAACCTTTATATTATCTTTTGTAATTTTATTTAATTTATAATTTCTCGTTTTATGTTTTTTATAAACAAGTTCGAAAACCTTTAATTCTCGTTTCAATCCATAACTTGCTTACCAAAAAATTGATAATGTTTTTAAAGTATTTCATTAAGTTTTATAACATTATATATTATTACCTATAAATTATAAGTTACATACAATTATATTGTGTTATGTTTTTTTTTTTAAAAAACTATTATGATCATGCACATGTTAATGTTAGATTTTTTCTATCATTTGTTGCATAGTGCTTTTCCAATTAATATTTATTTTTATAACTTTATTGGATTCTTATATGTGAGAATGCATCAATGCAATGTAACATTATCCGAAACAATATAGGTGCATGTTCTAATTTTGTAAAATATGACGCTTACTAAAAGTCTAAAATTAAAAAAAATAATACATAATCATTGAAAATTATTAGTAATTTTAAAAGCTAAATTTAATAAAAAATTATTTGAAAATATTCACAAAAATTGCAATTATAATTTTTCTATCATTTATGGCTCTAGAAATTTTTCGCTAGATCTCACAATCACTAAATAAATTGTAATTAAGTGTCTATTCACACTTACAAAAAAAAATATAAACAATTAGAAATTTATATTTTGAAAATTTGTTATAATTTTAAGATTATCAAAATTTACTATGCATAAAAAAACAATTGTTAAATCAATTAAAAAATTTGTAAAATCAATTATATATTCCATTTAATAAGTCTTACAGTGTTAAGATAGACTTTTAATCTAATTTAAAAATTATTTTTTTAAGTATGTTTGTTACATACCAATTTAAACATTTTCTATTTTTTTTCTGCATAATATACCCACTATAAAATTCACTTTGAATCTAAAGGCATAATTTATAAGATATTATAGTATGCCAAAATTTTAAAAAGACTAATAATAAAAATATAAATATAAAACTAAATATTCAATTTAATACAAAAATAACATATAAGTACTATGACTAAATAAAGTCTTTCAAATTATATAGAATAATGTGATAAAATTGAATCATTTGTATTTACATATAAATTTGTATTAAGTATAAATAATTAATGAGTAAAGATGGTACATGTAGCATACAACTATATGACATAACACTTTAAGATTATAAGATGCTGATACAATACCGCACAAGACTAAACTACCACTTGATACAATCTTCCACCTTAGGAGAACTTGCCTTGTCAGTAACCTATAATATAGAAGATGTCAAGAGAATACAACAATATTAGAAGGGGTTCAAGAGAATACAACAATATTAGAAGGGGTTAAAACACTATTTTGTTGTTTCCACCTCTTGCCAATATTGAACTATAAAAGATAATATTGTTATATTTTCGAATAACTTCTCAATATCTACCATTCAAAGAAAACATTCTATATTATATTGTTTCTTCGACTATCAACATTGAAAAATTAATTCCTAATCATATTGTAATATTGTTGTTTCACAAAACAATATCTTGAAAAATTAGTTTTGATATAATCTTTTATTTGATTGTTGCAACACATAAAAAAATTGGTGAATGGGTAAAACACTGAAATATAAAGTACTACATTGTTACATTTCAATTGTTTTCATTCACGATCCTTTGCAATAGAATTAATATATTATCTCGGTTTATTTAGCCACAGAGGAGAAAAGTCGATATTTTATTTAGTTTTTATTTAAAAAGAAATAACTTTTTTACGCATTTTTTGTCTCAAATCAAAAGTAATCTAGATTATTGAGTTTCTTTGTCGTCCATAATCAAATTTTTGTCATCTATTTATTGAGTATGAACGCTCAACACAGTTCCAACATATTAATCCACATGAAACATTACTAATCAACGTACAACTGTCACAATACTCATTTAGAACGCTAATGACACACTATATATTTGAGTCACAAACATTGACAATGATTAAAATGTTAGGATTCTTCTTCAAAATTATACTCGTAGGTTTAAACAAAAAAAATGTAAAATTATAAAAACTTTTATTCCCTTATATATATATAGACACACATTTCACCTCATATAATTTTATCACTAAGATGTAAATCTGAGTATTTTTTTATAAAATACGAATTTTTGTTGATGTGTTCGAACCCATAAACCATACACTTTTTCACTCCGTTCATCCATATCCGAGGAGAAAAGTAAAATTCTTTTATGATCTTTATGTTATCCCACTCTTAAAATCGAGGTAAGAATTCTTTTTTAACTAAGATAAAAGGGATTTTATTTATTATAGTGCAAGTGTGTTTTATTGTTTATAGAATAATCATATTATTATGGTCATTGGTTTTTTATTGTTACAAATATTTGTTGTGAAAATATTGAATTTTATTAAGTAAAGAAAAGATCAAACAAATTTAATATATTATAAATTTTAATTAAAAAATAAATATTAATTAATAGTATATACATTTCACTCATTAATTAAATATGATTCTTAGAGTCATGCATTTCACTCATAAACACTAACTATATGACTGAAAAACTAATATATCTTACAAATAGTATATACATGATCTTCCTTATTCTTTATTTATTAAATAGGTCTCTCCTTATCCTTATCGTGTATTTCGTGTGAGAGAAATATTATATAACCTAAAAGTAAAATAAAAAGTGATTGTAAATTCTAACCAATATTTTATTATGTATTTTGTATCTGTCATTATCTATCATTTATGTATTTGTATCTGTCATTATCTATAAGAAAATCGTTTTTAAATTTATGTTATGGAAACGCTCTATCATAAATGAGATTATATATTATAAATGTAATTTTTACGACTTTTGCAAAAAACCTTTATATTATCTTTTGTAATTTATTTAATTTATAATTTCTCGTTTTATGTTTTTTATAAACAAGTTCGAAAACCTTTAATTCTCGTTTCAATCCATAACTTGCTTACCAAAAAATTGATAATGTTTTTAAAGTATTTCATTAAGTTTTATAACATTATATATTATTACCTATAAATTATAAGTTACATACAATTATATTGTGTTATGTTTTTTTTTTTAAAAACTATTATGATCATGCACATGTTAATGTTAGATTTTTTCTATCATTTGTTGCATAGTGCTTTTCCAATTAATATTTATTTTTATAACTTTATTGGATTCTTATATGTGAGAATGCATCAATGCAATGTAACATTATCCGAAACAATATAGGTGCATGTTCTAATTTTGTAAAATATGACGCTTACTAAAAGTCTAAAATTAAAAAAAATAATACATAATCATTGAAAATTATTAGTAATTTTAAAAGCTAAATTTAATAGAAAATTATTTGAAAATATTCACAAAAATTGCAATTATAATTTTTCTATCATTTATGGCTCTAGAAATTTTTCGCTAGATCTCACAATCACTAAATAAATTGTAATTAAGTGTCTATTCACACTTACAAAAAAAAATATAAACAATTAGAAATTTATATTTTTAAAATATTGTTATAATTTTAAGATTATCAAAATTTACTATGCATAAAACACTTGTTAAATCAATTAAAAAATTGTAAAATCAATTATATATTCCATTTAATAAGTCTTACAGTGTTAAGTTAGACTTTTAATCTAATTTAAAAATTATTTTTTTAAGTATGTTTGTTACATACCAATTTAAACGTTTTCTATTTTTTTTCTGCATAATAACCCACTATAAAATTCACTTTGAATCTAAAGGCATAATTTATAAGATATTATAGTATGCCAAAATTTTAAAAAGACTAATAATAAAAATATAAATATAAAACTAAATATTCAATTTAATACAAAAATAACATATAAGTACTATGACTAAATAAAGTCTTTCAAATTATATAGAATAATGTGATAAAATTGAATCATTTGTATTTACATATAAATTTGTATTAAGTATAATAATTAATGAGTAAAGATGGTACATGTAGCATACAACTATATGACATAACACTTTAAGATTATAAGATGCTGATACAATACCGCACAAGACTAAACTACCACTTGATACAATCTTCCACCTTAGGAGAACTTGCCTTGTCAGTAACCTATAATATAGAAGATGTCAAGAGAATACAACAATATTAGAAGGGGTTCAAGAGAATACAACAATATTAGAAGGGGTTACAACACTATTTTGTTGTTTCCACCTCTTGCCAATATTGAACTATAAAAGATAATATTGTTATATTTTTGAATAACTTCTCAATATCTACCAATCAAAGAAAACATTCTATATTATATTGTTTTCTTCGACTATCAACATTGAAAAATTAATTCCTAATCATATTGTAATATTGTTGTTTCACAAAACAATATCTTGAAAAATTAGTTTTGAATATAATCTTTTATTTGATTGTTGCAACACATAAAAAAATTGGTGAATGGTAAAACACTAAAATATAAAGTACTACATGTTACATTCAATTGTTTTCATTCACGTTCCTTTGCAATAGAATTAATATATTATCTCGGTTTATTTAGCCACAGAGGAGAAAAGTCGATATTTTATTTAGTTTTTATTTAAAAAT
>CATIWC010003198.1:40000-45000 GCA_948472305.1 Vicia faba | reverse complement strand
GTTGTTTCTATTGTTATTGTTATTGTTATTGTTCATGTTCATGTTATTGTTATTGTTATTCTTATTGTTATTGTTATTGTTATTGTTATTGTTATTATTGTTGTTATTGTTATTTTTATTGTTAATGTTATTGTTATTATTATTGTTATTGTTATTTTTATTGTTATTGTTATTGTTATTGTTCATGTTATTGTTATTGTTATTGTTATTGTTATTATTATTGTTATTGTTATTGTTATTGTTATTGTTATTATAATTATTGTTATTGTTATTGTTATTGTTATTGTTATTATTATTATTATTGTTATCATTATTTTTATTGTTATTGGGATTTTTATTGTTTTTGTTTTATTATTGTTTTTGTCATTATTCTTATTATTATTATAATTGTTATTGTTATTGTTATTGTTATTGTTATTGTTATTGTTATTGTTATTGTTATTGTTATTGTTATTGTTATTGTTATTGTTATTGTTATTGTTATTGTTATTGTTATTGTTATTGTTAATGTTATTGTTCTTGTTATTTCTATTGTTTTTGTTATTGTTATTGTTATTGTTCATGTTATTGTTATTGTTATTGTTATTGTTCCTGTTATTGTTATTATTATTGTTATTGTTGTTTATATTGTTATTGTTATTGTTATTGTTATTGTTCATGTTATTGTTATTGTTACTGTTATTATTATTGTTATTGTTATTGTTATTGTTATTGTTATTGTTATTGTTATTGTTATTGTTATTGTTATTGTTATTGTTATTATTATTGTTATTGTTATTTTTATTGTTATTGTTATTGTTATTGTTCATGTTATTGTTATTGTTATTGTTATTATTATTGTTATTGTTATTGTTATTGTTATTGTTATTGTTATTATAATTATTGTTATTGTTATTGTTATTGTTATTGTTATTGTTATTGTTATTGTTATTGTTATTGTTATTGTTATTGTTATTGTTATTGTTATTGTTATTGTTATTGTTATTGTTATTATATTGTTATTTTTATTGTTATTATTATTGTTATTATTATGGTTATTATTAATGTTATTGTTATTGTTATTGTTATTATTATTATTATTATTATTTTTATTTTTATTGCTATTGGTATTGTTATTGTTATTGTTATTGTTATTGTTATTGTTATTATTATTATTATTTTTATTATTATTGTTATTGTTATTGTTATCGTTATTGTTCTTATAATTTTTATTGTTATTGTTATTGTTATTTCTATTGTTATTGTTATTGTTCTTGTTATTGTTCTTGTTATTTTTATTGTTATTGTTATTCTTATTGTTATTGTTCATGTTATTGTTATTGTTATTGTTATTATTATTGTTATTGTTATTGTTATTATTATTGTTATTGTTATTGTTATTGTTATTGTTATTGTTATTGTTATTGTTATTGTTATTGTTATTGTTATTGTTATTGTTATTGTTATTGTTATTGTTATTGTTATTGTTATTGTTATTGTTATTGTTATTGTTATTGTTATTTATATTATTATTATTATTTTTATTATTATTGTTATTGTTATTGGGATTTTTATTGTTATTGTTATTATTATTATTATTATTATTGTTATTATTATTGTTATTATTATTGTTATTGTTATTGTTATTGTTATCGTTATTGTTCTTGTTATTTTTATTGTTATTGTTATTGTTATTGCTATTATTATTGTTATTGTTCCTGTTATTGTTATTGTTATTGTTCTTGTTATTTTTATTGTTATTGTTATTTTTATTGTTATTGTTCATGTTATTGTTATTGTTATTGTTATTATTATTGTTATTATTATTGTTAATGTTATTGTTCTTGTTATTTCTATTGTTATTGTTATTGTTATTGTTCATGTTATTGTTATTGTTATTGTTCCTGTTATTGTTATTGTTATTGTTGTTTCTATTGTTATTGTTATTGTTATTGTTATTGTTATTGTTATTGTTATTGTTATTATAATTATTGTTATTGTTATTGTTATTGTTATTGTTATTGTTATTGTTATTGTTATTGTTATTGTTATTGTTATTATATTGTTATTTTTATTGTTATTATTATTGTTATTATTATGGTTATTATTATTGTTATTGATATTGTTATTGTTATTATTATTATTATTATTTTTATTTTTATTGTTATTGTTATTGTTATTGTTATTGTTATTGTTATTGTTATTGTTATTGTTATTGTTATTGTTATTGTTATTGTTATTGTTATTGTTATTGTTATTGTTATTGTTATTGTTATTGTTATTGTTATTATTATTAATATTTTTATTATTATTGTTATTGTTATTGTTATTTATATTATTATTATTATTTTTATTATTATTGTTATTGGTATTGGGATTTTTATTGTTATTGTTATTATTATTATTATTTTTATTGGTATTATTATTGTTATTGTTATTGTTATTGTTATCGTTATTGTTCTTGTTATTTTTATTGTTATTGTTATTGTTATTGCTATTGTTATTGTTACTGTTCCTGTTATTGTTATTGTTATTGTTCTTGTTATTTTTATTGTTATTGTTATTTTTATTGTTATTGTTCATGTTATTGTTATTGTTATTGTTAATGTTATTGTTCTTGTTATTTCTATTGATATTGTTATTGTTATTGTTCATGTTATTGTTATTGTTATTGTTCCTGTTATTGTTATTGTTATTGTTGTTTCTATTGTTATTGTTATTGTTATTGTTCATGTTCATGTTATTGTTATTGTTATTCTTATTGTTATTGTTATTGTTATTGTTATTGTTATTATTGTTGTTATTGTTATTTTTATTGTTAATGTTATTGTTATTATTATTGTTATTGTTATTTTTATTGTTATTGTTATTGTTATTGTTCATGTTATTGTTATTGTTATTGTTATTGTTATTATTATTGTTATTGTTATTGTTATTGTTATTGTTATTATAATTATTGTTATTGTTATTGTTATTGTTATTGTTATTATTATTATTATTGTTATCATTATTTTTATTGTTATTGGGATTTTTATTGTTTTTGTTTTATTATTGTTTTTGTCATTATTCTTATTATTATTATAATTGTTATTGTTATTGTTATTGTTATTGTTATTGTTATTGTTATTGTTATTGTTATTGTTATTGTTATTGTTATTGTTATTGTTATTGTTATTGTTATTGTTATTGTTATTGTTATTGTTAATGTTATTGTTCTTGTTATTTCTATTGTTTTTGTTATTGTTATTGTTATTGTTCATGTTATTGTTATTGTTATTGTTATTGTTCCTGTTATTGTTATTATTATTGTTATTGTTGTTTATATTGTTATTGTTATTGTTATTGTTATTGTTCATGTTATTGTTATTGTTACTGTTATTATTATTGTTATTGTTATTGTTATTGTTATTGTTATTGTTATTGTTATTGTTATTGTTATTGTTATTATTATTGTTATTGTTATTTTTATTGTTATTGTTATTGTTATTGTTCATGTTATTGTTATTGTTATTGTTATTATTATTGTTATTGTTATTGTTATTGTTATTGTTATTGTTATTATAATTATTGTTATTGTTATTGTTATTGTTATTGTTATTGTTATTGTTATTGTTATTGTTATTGTTATTGTTATTGTTATTGTTATTGTTATTGTTATTGTTATTATATTGTTATTTTTATTGTTATTATTATTGTTATTATTATGGTTATTATTAATGTTATTGTTATTGTTATTGTTATTATTATTATTATTATTATTTTTATTTTTATTGCTATTGGTATTGTTATTGTTATTGTTATTGTTATTGTTATTGTTATTATTATTATTTTTTTTATTATTATTGTTATTGTTATTGTTATCGTTATTGTTCTTATAATTTTTATTGTTATTGTTATTGTTATTTCTATTGTTATTGTTATTGTTCTTGTTATTGTTCTTGTTATTTTTATTGTTATTGTTATTCTTATTGTTATTGTTCATGTTATTGTTATTGTTATTGTTATTATTATTGTTATTGTTATTGTTATTATTATTGTTATTGTTATTGTTATTGTTATTGTTATTGTTATTGTTATTGTTATTGTTATTGTTATTGTTATTGTTATTGTTATTGTTATTGTTATTGTTATTGTTATTGTTATTGTTATTGTTATTGTTATTGTTATTTATATTATTATTATTATTTTTATTATTATTGTTATTGTTATTGGGATTTTTATTGTTATTGTTATTATTATTATTATTATTATTGTTATTATTATTGTTATTATTATTGTTATTGTTATTGTTATTGTTATCGTTATTGTTCTTGTTATTTTTATTGTTATTGTTAATGTTATTGCTATTATTATTGTTATTGTTCCTGTTATTGTTATTGTTATTGTTCTTGTTATTTTTATTGTTATTGTTATTTTTATTGTTATTGTTCATGTTATTGTTATTGTTATTGTTATTATTATTGTTATTATTATTGTTAATGTTATTGTTCTTGTTATTTCTATTGTTATTGTTATTGTTATTGTTCATGTTATTGTTATTGTTATTGTTCCTGTTATTGTTATTGTTATTGTTGTTTCTATTGTTATTGTTATTGTTATTGTTATTGTTATTGTTATTGTTATTGTTATTATAATTATTGTTATTGTTATTGTTATTGTTATTGTTATTGTTATTGTTATTGTTATTGTTATTGTTATTGTTATTATATTGTTATTTTTATTGTTATTATTATTGTTATTATTATGGTTATTATTATTGTTATTGATATTGTTATTGTTATTATTATTATTATTATTTTTATTTTTATTGTTATTGGTATTGTTATTGTTATTGTTATTGTTATTGTTATTGTTATTGTTATTGTTATTGTTATTGTTATTGTTATTGTTATTGTTATTGTTATTGTTATTGTTATTGTTATTATTATTATTATTTTTATTATTATTGTTATTGTTATTGTTATTTATATTATTATTATTATTTTTATTATTATTGTTATTGGTATTGGGATTTTTATTGT
>CATIWC010003198.1:30000-32500 GCA_948472305.1 Vicia faba | reverse complement strand
TTATTGTTATTGTTATTGTTATTGTTATTGTTATTGTTATTGTTATTGTTATTGTTATTGTTATTGTTATTGTTATTGTTATTGTTATTGTTATTGTTATTGTTATTGTTATTGTTATTGTTATTGTTATTGTTATTGTTATTGTTATTGTTATTGTTATTGTTATTGTTATTGTTAATGTTATTGTTCTTGTTATTTCTATTGTTTTTGTTATTGTTATTGTTATTGTTCATGTTATTGTTATTGTTATTGTTATTGTTCCTGTTATTGTTATTATTATTGTTATTGTTGTTTATATTGTTATTGTTATTGTTATTGTTATTGTTCATGTTATTGTTATTGTTACTGTTATTATTATTGTTATTGTTATTGTTATTGTTATTGTTATTGTTATTGTTATTGTTATTGTTATTATTATTGTTATTGTTATTTTTATTGTTATTGTTATTGTTATTGTTCATGTTATTGTTATTGTTATTGTTATTATTATTGTTATTGTTATTGTTATTGTTATTGTTATTGTTATTATAATTATTGTTATTGTTATTGTTATTGTTATTGTTATTGTTATTGTTATTGTTATTGTTATTGTTATTGTTATTGTTATTGTTATTGTTATTGTTATTGTTATTGTTATTGTTATTGTTATTGTTATTGTTATTGTTATTGTTATTGTTATTGTTATTGTTATTGTTATTGTTATTGTTATTGTTATTGTTATTGTTATTGTTATTGTTATTGTTATTGTTATTGTTATTGTTATTGTTATTGTTATTGTTATTGTTATTATATTGTTATTTTTATTGTTATTATTATTGTTATTATTATGGTTATTATTATTGTTATTGTTATTGTTATTGTTATTATTATTATTATTATTATTTTTATTTTTATTGCTATTGGTATTGTTATTGTTATTGTTATTGTTATTGTTATTGTTATTATTATTATTTTTTTTATTATCATTGTTATTGTTATTGTTATCGTTATTGTTCTTATAATTTTTATTGTTATTGTTATTGTTATTTCTATTGTTATTGTTATTGTTCTTGTTATTGTTCTTGTTATTTTTATTGTTATTGTTATTCTTATTGTTATTGTTCATGTTATTGTTATTGTTATTGTTATTATTATTGTTATTGTTATTGTTATTATTATTGTTATTGTTATTGTTATTGTTATTGTTATTGTTATTGTTATTGTTATTGTTATTGTTATTGTTATTGTTATTGTTATTGTTATTGTTATTGTTATTGTTATTGTTATTGTTATTGTTATTGTTATTGTTATTTATATTATTATTATTATTTTTATTATTATTGTTATTGTTATTGGGATTTTTATTGTTATTGTTATTATTATTATTATTATTATTGTTATTATTATTGTTATTATTATTGTTATTGTTATTGTTATTGTTATCGTTATTGTTCTTGTTATTTTTATTGTTATTGTTATTGTTATTGCTATTATTATTGTTATTGTTCCTGTTATTGTTATTGTTATTGTTCTTGTTATTTTTATTGTTATTGTTATTTTTATTGTTATTGTTCATGTTATTGTTATTGTTATTGTTATTATTATTGTTATTATTATTGTTAATGTTATTGTTCTTGTTATTTCTATTGTTATTGTTATTGTTATTGTTCATGTTATTGTTATTGTTATTGTTCCTGTTATTGTTATTGTTATTGTTGTTTCTATTGTTATTGTTATTGTTATTGTTATTGTTATTGTTATTGTTATTGTTATTATAATTATTGTTATTGTTATTGTTATTGTTATTGTTATTGTTATTGTTATTGTTATTGTTATTGTTATTGTTATTGTTATTATATTGTTATTTTTATTGTTATTATTATTGTTATTATTATGGTTATTATTATTGTTATTGATATTGTTATTGTTATTATTATTATTATTATTTTTATTTTTATTGTTATTGGTATTGTTATTGTTATTGTTATTGTTATTGTTATTGTTATTGTTATTGTTATTGTTATTGTTATTGTTATTGTTATTGTTATTGTTATTGTTATTGTTATTGTTATTGTTATTGTTATTATTATTATTATTTTTATTATTATTGTTATTGTTATTGTTATTTATATTATTATTATTATTTTTATTATTATTGTTATTGGTATTGGGATTTTTATTGTTATTGTTATTATTATTATTATTTTTATTGGTATTATTATTGTTATTGTTATTGTTATTGTTATCGTTATTGTTCTTGTTATTTTTATTGTTATTGTTATTGTTATTGCTATTGTTATTGTTACTGTTCCTGTTATTGTTATTGTTATTGTTCTTGTTATTTTTATTGTTATTGTTATTTTTATTGTTATTGTTCATGTTATTGTTATTGTTATTGTTAATGTTATTGTTCTTGTTATTTCTATTGATATTGTTATTGTTATTGTTCATGTTATTGTTATTGTTATTGTTCCTGTTATTGTTATTGTTATTGTTGTTTCTATTGTTATTGTTATTGTTA
>CATIWC010003198.1:25000-27500 GCA_948472305.1 Vicia faba | reverse complement strand
TTGTTATTGTTATTGTTATTGTTATTGTTGTTTATTATTGTTATTGTTATTATTATTGTTATTGTTATTTTTATTGTTATTGTTATTGTTATTGTTCATGTTATTGTTATTGTTATTGTTATTATTATTGTTATTGTTATTTGTATTGTTATTGTTATTGTTATTGTTCATGTTATTGTTATTGTTATTGTTGTTTCTATTGTTATTTTTATTGTTATTGTTATTATTCATGTTATTGTTATTGTTATTGTTATTGTTATTGTTAATGTTATTGTTATTGTAATTTTTATTGTTATTGTTATTGTTATTGTTATTGTTAATGTTATTGTTATTGTTATTGTTATTATATTTATTATTATTGTTATTGTTATTGTTATTGTTATTATTATTATTATTATTATTATTATATTTATTATTATTGTTATTGTTATTGTTATTTATATTATTATTATTTTTATTTTTATTATTATTGTTATTGTTATTGTTATTGTTATTTATATTATTATTGTTATTTTTATTATTATTATTATTTTTATTATTATTGTTATTGTTATTGTTATTGTTATTGTTATTGTTATTGTTATTGTTATTGTTATTGTTATTGTTATTGTTATTGTTATTGTTATTGTTATTGTTATTATTATTGTTATTATTATGGTTATTATTATTGTTATTGTTATTGTTATTATTATTATTATTATTATTATTATTATTTTTATTGTTATTTGTATTGTTATTGTTATTGTTATTGTTATTGTTATTGTTATTGTTATTGTTAATGTTCCTGTTATTGTTATTGTTATTGTTATTGTTATTATTATTTTTATTATTATTGTTATTGTTATTGTTATTGTTAATGTTATTGTTATTATTATTGTTATTGTTATTTTTATTGTTATTGTTATTGTTCATGTTATTGTTATTGTTATTGTTATTATTATTGTTATTGTTATTGTTATTGTTATTGTTATTGTTATTGTTATTGTTATTGTTATTGTTATTGTTATTGTTATTATTATTATTATTATTATTTTTATTATTATTGTTTTTGTTATTGTTATTTATATTATTATTATTTTTATTTTTATTATTATTGTTATTGTTATTGTTATTGTTATTGTTATTGTTATTGTTATTGTTATTGTTATTGTTATTGTTATTGTTATTGTTATTTGTATTGTTATTGTTATTGTTATTGTTCATGTTATTGTTATTGTTATTGTTCCTGTTATTGTTATTGTTATTGTTGTTTCTATTGTTCTTTTTATTGTTATTGTTATTGTTATTGTTATTGTTATTGTTAATGTTATTGTTAATGTTATTGTTCTTGTTATTTCTATTGTTTTTATTAATGTTATTGTTATTGTTCATGTTATTGTTATTGTTATTGTTCCTGTTATTGTTATTGTTATTGTTATTGTTATTGTTGTTTATATTGTTATTGTTATTGTTATTGTTATTGTTCATGTTATTGTTATTGTTACTGTTATTATTATTGTTATTGTTATTGTTATTGTTATTGTTATTGTTATTGTTATTATTATTGTTATTGTTATTTTTATTGTTATTGTTATTGTTATTGTTCATGTTATTGTTATTGTTATTGTTATTATTATTGTTATTGTTATTGTTATTGTTATTGTTATTATAATTATTGTTATTGTTATTGTTATTGTTATTGTTATTGTTATTGTTATTGTTATTGTTATTGTTATTGTTATTGTTATTGTTATTGTTAATGTTATTGTTCTTGTTATTTCTATTGTTTTTGTTAATGTTATTGTTATTGTTCATGTTATTGTTATTGTTATTGTTCCTGTTATTGTTATTGTTATTGTTATTGTTATTGTTATTGTTGTTTATATTGTTATTGTTATTGTTATTGTTATTGTTCATGTTATTGTTATTGTTACTGTTATTATTATTGTTATTGTTATTGTTATTGTTATTGTTATTGTTATTGTTATTATTATTGTTATTGTTATTTTTATTGTTATTGTTATTGTTATTGTTCATGTTATTGTTATTGTTATTGTTATTATTATTGTTATTGTTATTGTTATTGTTATTGTTATTATAATTATTGTTATTGTTATTGTTATTGTTATTGTTATTGTTATTGTTATTGTTATTGTTATTGTTATTGTTATTGTTATTGTTATTGTTATTGTTATTGTTATTGTTATTGTTATTGTTATTGTTATTGTTATTGTTATTGTTATTGTTATTGTTATTGTTATTGTTATTGTTATTGTTATTGTTATTGTTATTGTTATTGTTATTGTTATTGTTATTGTTATTGTTATTGTTATTGTTATTGTTATTGTTATTGTTATTGTTATTGTTATTGTTATTGTTATTGTTATTGTTATTGTTATTGTTATTGTTATTGTTATTGTTATTGTTATTGTTATTGTTAATGTTATTGTTCTTGTTATTTCTATTGTTTTTGTTATTGTTCATGTTATTGTTATTGTTATTGTTCATGTTATTGTTATTG
>CATIWC010003198.1:5000-15000 GCA_948472305.1 Vicia faba | reverse complement strand
TGTTATTGTTATTATTATTATTATTGTTATTATTGTTATTGTTATCATTATTTTTATTGTTTTTGTTTTTGTTTTATTATTGTTTTTGTCATTATTCTTATTATTATTATATTTGTTATTGTTATTGTTATTGTTATTGTTATATTTATTGTTATATTTATTGTTATTGTTATTGTTATTGTTATTGTTATTGTTATTGTTATTGTTATTGTTATTGTTATTGTTATTGTTATTGTTATTGTTATTGTTATTGTTATTGTTATTATTATTGTTATTATTATTGTTATTGTTATTGTTATTGTTATTGTTATTGTTATTGTTATTAGTATTATTATTGTTATTGTTATTGTTATTGTTATTATTATTATTATTCTTATTTTTATTGTTATTGTTATTATTATTATTAATATTGTTATTCTTATTGTTATTGTTATTCTTATTATTATTGTTATTATTAGTGTTATTGTTATTTTTATTGTTATTGTTATTGTTCATGTTATTGTTATTGTTATTGTTATTGTTATTATTATTGTTATTGTTATTGTTATTGTTATTGTTATTGTTATTGATATTGTTATTGTTATTGTTATTGTTATTGTTATTGTTCCTGTTATTGTTATTGTTATTGTTGTTTATATTGTTATTGTTATTGTTATTGTTATTGTTATTGTTCATGTTATTGTTATTGTTACTGTTATTATTATTGCTATTGTTATTGTTATTGTTATTGTTATTATTATTGTTATTGTTATTTTTATTGTTATTGTTATTGTTATTGTTCATGTTATTGTTATTGTTATTGCTATTGTTATTGTTATTATTATTGTTATTGTTATTGTTACTGTTATTGCTTCTATAATTATTGTTATTGTTATTGTTATTGTTATTATTATTATTATTGTTATTATTGTTATTGTTATCATTATTTTTATTGTTTTTGTTTTTGTTTTATTATTGTTTTTGTCATTATTCTTATTATTATTATAATTGTTATTGTTATTGTTATTGTTATTGTTATTGTTATTGTTATTGTTATTGTTATTGTTATTGTTATTATTATTGTTATTGTTATTGTTATTGTTATTGTTATTGTTATTGTTATTGTTATTGTTATTGTTATTGTTATTGTTATTGTTATTAGTATTATTATTGTTATTGTTATTGTTATTGTTATTATTATTATTATTGTTATTTTTATTGTTATTGTTATTGTTATTATTATTATTAATATTGTTATTGTTATTCTTATTGTTATTCTTATTATTATTGTTATTATTATTGTTATTGTTATTTTTATTGTTATTGTTATTGTTATTGTTATTGTTCATGTTATTGTTATTGTTATTGTTATTATTATTGTTATTGTTATTGTTATTGTTATTGTTATTGATATTGTTATTGTTATTGTTATTGTTATTGTTATTGTTATTGTTATTGTTATTGTTATTGTTATTGTTCTTGTTATTGTTATTGTTATTGTTGTTTATATTGTTATTGTTATTGTTACTATTATTGTTCATGTTATTGTTATTGTTACTGTTATTATTATTGTTATTGTTATTGTTATTGTTATTATTATTGTTATTGTTATTTTTATTGTTATTGTTATTGTTATTGTTCATGTTATTGTTATTGTTATTGTTATTGTTATTATTATTGTTATTATTATTGTTATTGTTATTGTTATTGTTATTGTTATTGTTATTGTTATTATAATTATTGTTATTGTTATTGTTATTGTTATTATTATTATTATTGTTATTATTGTTATTGTTATCATTATTTTTATTGTTTTTGTATTTCTTTTATTATTGTTTTTTTATTTGTTTTATTATTGTTTTTTGTCATTATTCTTATTATTATTATAATTGTTTTTGTATTTGTTTTATTATTGTTTTTTTATTTGTTTTATTATTGTTTTTGTCATTATTCTTATTATTATTATAATTGTTATTGTTATTGTTATTGTTATTGTTATTGTTATTGTTATTGTTATTGTTATTGTTATTAGTATTATTATTGTTATTGTTATTGTTATTGTTATTATTATTATTATTATTGTTATTGTTATTGTTATTGTTATTGTTAATGTTATTGTTATTGTTATTGTTATTGTTATTGTTATTGTTATTGTTATTGTTATTGTTATTGTTATTGTTATTATATTGTTATTATATTGTTATTTTTATTGTTATTATTATTGTTATTATTATGATTATTATTATTGTTATTGTTATTGTTATTGTTATTATTATTATTATTATTATTTTTATTATTATTGTTATTGTTATTGTTATTAATATTGTTATTGTTATTGTTATTGTTATTGTTATTGTTATTGTTATTATTATTGTTATTTTTATTGTTATTGTTATTATTATTATTAATATTGTTATTCTTATTGTTATTGTTATTCTTATTATTATTGTTATTATTATTGTTATTGTTATTTTTATTGTTATTGTTATTGTTATTGTTCATGTTATTGTTATTGTTATTGTTATTATATTTGTTATTGTTATTGTTATTGTTATTGTTATTGATATTGTTATTGTTATTGTTATTGTTATTGTTATTGTTATTGTTCCTGTTATTGTTATTGTTATTGTTGTTTATATTGTTATTGTTGTTTATATTGTTATTGTTATTGTTATTGTTATTGTTCATGTTATTGTTATTGTTACTGTTATTATTATTGTTATTGTTATTGTTATTGTTATTGTTATTATTATTGTTATTGTTATTTTTATTGTTATTGTTATTGTTATTGTTATTGTTATTGTTATTGTTATTATTATTGTTATTATTATGGTTATTATTATTGTTATTGTTATTGTTATTATTATTATTATTATTATTATTTTTATTTTTATTGTTATTGGTATTGTTATTGTTATTGTTATTGTTATTGTTATTGTTAATGTTATTGTTATTGTTATTGTTATTGTTATTGTTATTGTTATTGTTATTGTTATTGTTATTGTTATTGTTGTTGTTATTATTATTGATATTGTTATTGTTATTGTTATTGTTATTGTTACTGTTATTGTTCCTGTTATTGTTATTGTTATTGTTGTTTATATTGTTATTGTTATTGTTATTGTTATTGTTCATGTTATTGTTATTTTTATTGTTATTGTTATTGTTATTGTTCATGTTATTGTTATTGTTATTGTTATTGTTATTGTTATTATTATTGTTATTGTTATTGTTATTGTTATGGTTATTGTTATTATAATTATTGTTATTGTTATTGTTATTGTTATTATTATTATTATTGTTATTATTGTTATTGTTATCATTATTTTTATTGTTTTTGTATTTGTTTTATTATTGTTTTTGTCATTATTCTTATTATTATTATAATTGTTATTGTTATTGTTATTGTTATTGTTATTGTTATTGTTATTGTTATTTTTATTGTTATTGTTATTGTTATTGTTCATGTTATTGTTATTGTTATTGTTATTATATTTGTTATTGTTATTGTTATTGTTATTGTTATTGATATTGTTATTGTTATTGTTATTGTTATTGTTATTGTTATTGTTCCTGTTATTGTTATTGTTATTGTTGTTTATATTGTTATTGTTATTGTTATTGTTATTGTTCATGTTATTGTTATTGTTACTGTTATTATTATTGTTATTGTTATTGTTATTGTTATTGTTATTGTTATTATTATTGTTATTGTTATTTTTATTGTTATTGTTATTGTTATTGTTCATGTTATTGTTATTGTTATTGTTATTGTTATTATTATTGTTATTGTTATTGTTATTGTAATTGTTATTGTTATTGTTATTGTTATTGTTATTGTTATTGTTATTGTTATTGTTATTGTTATTGTTATTGTTATTGTTATTGTTATTATTATTGTTATTATTATTGTTATTGTTATTGTTATTGTTATTGTTATTGTTATTGTTATTAGTATTATTATTGTTATTGTTATTGTTATTGTTATTATTATTATTATTGTTATTTTTATTGTTATTGTTATTATTATTATTAATATTGTTATTCTTATTGTTATTGTTATTCTTATTATTATTGTTATTATTATTGTTATTGTTATTTTTATTGTTATTGTTATTGTTATTGTTCATGTTATTGTTATTGTTATTGTTATTGTTATTATTATTGTTATTGTTATTGTTATTGTTATTGTTATTGTTATTGTTATTGTTATTGTTATTGATATTGTTATTGTTATTGTTATTGTTATTGTTATTGTTCCTGTTATTGTTATTGTTATTGTTGTTTATATTGTTATTGTTATTGTTATTGTTATTGTTATTGTTCATGTTATTGTTATTGTTCATGTTATTGTTATTGTTACTGTTATTATTATTGTTATTGTTATTGTTATTGTTATTGTTATTATTATTGTTATTGTTATTTTTATTGTTATTGTTATTGTTATTGTTCATGTTATTGTTATTGTTATTGTTATTGTTATTGTTATTGTTATTATTATTGTTATTGTTATTGTTACTGTTATTGCTATTATAATTATTGTTATTGTTATTGTTATTGTTATTATTATTATTATTGTTATTATTGTTATTGTTATCATTATTTTTATTGTTTTTGTTTTTGTTTTATTATTGTTTTTGTCATTATTCTTATTATTATTATAATTGTTATTGTTATTGTTATTGTTATTGTTATTGTTATTGTTATTGTTATTGTTATTATTATTGTTATTGTTATTGTTATTATTATTGTTATTATTATTGTTATTGTTATTGTTATTGTTATTAGTATTATTATTGTTATTGTTATTGTTATTGTTATTATTATTATTATTGTTATTTTTATTGTTATTGTTATTGTTATTATTATTATTAATATTGTTATTCTTATTCTTATTGTTATTCTTATTATTATTGTTATTATTATTGTTATTGTTATTTTTATTTTTATTGTTATTGTTATTGTTATTGTTCATGTTATTGTTATTGTTATTGTTATTATTATTGTTATTGTTATTGTTATTGTTATTGTTATTGTTATTGATATTGTTATTGTTATTGTTATTGTTATTGTTATTGTTATTGTTATTGTTCCTGTTATTGTTATTGTTATTGTTGTTTATATTGTTATTGTTATTGTTACTATTATTGTTCATGTTATTGTTATTGTTACTGTTATTATTATTGTTATTGTTATTGTTATTGTTATTATTATTGTTATTGTTATTTTTATTGTTATTGTTATTGTTATTGTTCATGTTATTGTTATTGTTATTGTTATTGTTATTATTATTGTTATTATTATTGTTATTGTTATTGTTATTGTTATTGTTATTGTTATTGTTATTATAATTATTGTTATTGTTATTGTTATTGTTATTATTATTATTATTGTTATTATTGTTATTGTTATCATTATTTTTATTGTTTTTGTATTTCTTTTATTATTGTTTTTTTATTTGTTTTATTATTGTTTTTGTCATTATTCTTATTATTATTATAATTGTTTTTGTATTTGTTTTTATTATTGTTTTTTTATTTGTTTTATTATTGTTTTTGTCATTATTCTTATTATTATTATAATTGTTATTGTTATTGTTATTGTTATTGTTATTGTTATTGTTATTGTTATTGTTATTGTTATTAGTATTATTATTGTTATTGTTATTGTTATTGTTATTATTATTATTATTATTGTTATTGTTATTGTTATTGTTATTGTTAATGTTATTGTTATTGTTATTGTTATTGTTATTGTTATTGTTATTGTTATTGTTATTGTTATTGTTATTGTTATTATATTGTTATTATATTGTTATTTTTATTGTTATTATTATTGTTATTATTATGATTATTATTATTGTTATTGTTATTGTTATTGTTATTATTATTATTATTATTATTTTTATTATTATTGTTATTGTTATTGTTATTAATATTGTTATTGTTATTGTTATTGTTATTGTTATTGTTATTATTATTGTTATTTTTATTGTTATTGTTATTATTATTATTAATATTGTTATTCTTATTGTTATTGTTATTCTTATTATTATTGTTATTATTATTGTTATTGTTATTTTTATTGTTATTGTTATTGTTATTGTTCATGTTATTGTTATTGTTATTGTTATTATATTTGTTATTGTTATTGTTATTGTTATTGTTATTGATATTGTTATTGTTATTGTTATTGTTATTGTTATTGTTATTGTTCCTGTTATTGTTATTGTTATTGTTGTTTATATTGTTATTGTTGTTTATATTGTTATTGTTATTGTTATTGTTATTGTTCATGTTATTGTTATTGTTACTGTTATTGTTATTGTTATTGTTATTGTTATTGTTATTGTTATTATTATTGTTATTGTTATTTTTATTGTTATTGTTATTGTTATTGTTATTGTTATTGTTATTATTATTGTTATTATTATGGTTATTATTATTGTTATTGTTATTGTTATTATTATTATTATTATTATTATTATTTTTATTTTTATTGTTATTGGTATTGTTATTGTTATTGTTATTGTTATTGTTATTGTTAATGTTATTGTTATTGTTATTGTTATTGTTATTGTTATTGTTATTGTTATTGTTATTGTTATTGTTATTGTTATTGTTATTGTTGTTGTTATTATTATTGATATTGTTATTGTTATTGTTATTGTTATTGTTACTGTTATTGTTCCTGTTATTGTTATTGTTATTGTTGTTTATATTGTTATTGTTATTGTTATTGTTATTGTTCATGTTATTGTTATTTTTATTGTTATTGTTATTGTTATTGTTCATGTTATTGTTATTGTTATTGTTATTGTTATTGTTATTATTATTGTTATTGTTATTGTTATTGTTATGGTTATTGTTATTATAATTATTGTTATTGTTATTGTTATTGTTATTATTATTATTATTGTTATTATTGTTATTGTTATCATATTTTTATTGTTTTTGTATTTGTTTTATTATTGTTTTTGTCATTATTCTTATTATTATTATAATTGTTATTGTTATTGTTATTGTTATTGTTATTGTTATTGTTATTGTTATTTTTATTGTTATTGTTATTGTTATTGTTCATGTTATTGTTATTGTTATTGTTATTATATTTGTTATTGTTATTGTTATTGTTATTGTTATTGATATTGTTATTGTTATTGTTATTGTTATTGTTATTGTTATTGTTATTGTTCCTGTTATTGTTATTGTTATTGTTGTTTATATTGTTATTGTTATTGTTATTGTTATTGTTCATGTTATTGTTATTGTTACTGTTATTATTATTGTTATTGTTATTGTTATTGTTATTGTTATTATTATTGTTATTGTTATTTTTATTGTTATTGTTATTGTTATTGTTCATGTTATTGTTATTGTTATTGTTATTGTTATTATTATTGTTATTGTTATTGTTATTGTAATTGTTATTGTTATTGTTATTGTTATTGTTATTGTTATTGTTATTGTTATTGTTATTGTTATTGTTATTGTTATTGTTATTGTTATTATTATTGTTATTATTATTGTTATTGTTATTGTTATTGTTATTGTTATTGTTATTGTTATTAGTATTATTATTGTTATTGTTATTGTTATTGTTATTATTATTATTATTGTTATTTTTATTGTTATTGTTATTATTATTATTAATATTGTTATTCTTATTGTTATTGTTATTCTTATTATTATTGTTATTATTATTGTTATTGTTATTTTTATTGTTATTGTTATTGTTATTGTTCATGTTATTGTTATTGTTATTGTTATTGTTATTATTATTGTTATTGTTATTGTTATTGTTATTGTTATTGTTATTGTTATTGTTATTGATATTGTTATTGTTATTGTTATTGTTATTGTTATTGTTCCTGTTATTGTTATTGTTATTGTTGTTTATATTGTTATTGTTATTGTTATTGTTATTGTTATTGTTCATGTTATTGTTATTGTTCATGTTATTGTTATTGTTACTGTTATTATTATTGTTATTGTTATTGTTATTGTTATTGTTATTATTATTGTTATTGTTATTTTTATTGTTATTGTTATTGTTATTGTTCATGTTATTGTTATTGTTATTGTTATTGTTATTGTTATTGTTATTGTTATTATTATTGTTATTGTTATTGTTACTGTTATTGCTATTATAATTATTGTTATTGTTATTGTTATTGTTATTATTATTATTATTGTTATTATTGTTATTGTTATCATTATTTTTATTGTTTTTGTTTTTGTTTTATTATTGTTTTTGTCATTATTCTTATTATTATTATAATTGTTATTGTTATTGTTATTGTTATTGTTATTGTTATTGTTATTGTTATTGTTATTATTATTGTTATTGTTATTGTTATTATTATTGTTATTATTATTGTTATTGTTATTGTTATTGTTATTAGTATTATTATTGTTATTGTTATTGTTATTGTTATTATTATTATTATTGTTATTTTTATTGTTATTGTTATTGTTATTATTATTATTAATATTGTTATTCTTATTCTTATTGTTATTCTTATTATTATTGTTATTATTATTGTTATTGTTATTTTTATTTTTATTGTTATTGTTATTGTTATTGTTCATGTTATTGTTATTGTTATTGTTATTATTATTGTTATTGTTATTGTTATTGTTATTGTTATTGATATTGTTATTGTTATTGTTATTGTTATTGTTATTGTTATTGTTCCTGTTATTGTTATTGTTATTGTTGTTTATATTGTTATTGTTATTGTTACTATTATTGTTCATGTTATTGTTATTGTTACTGTTATTATTATTGTTATTGTTATTGTTATTGTTATTGTTATTATTATTGTTATTGTTATTTTTATTGGTATTGTTATTGTTATTGTTCATGTTATTGTTATTGTTATTGTTATTGTTATTATTATTGTTATTATTATTGTTATTGTTATTGTTATTGTTATTGTTATTGTTATTATAATTATTGTTATTGTTATTGTTATTGTTATTGTTATTATTATTGTTATTGTTATCATTATTTTTATTGTTTTTGTATTTCTTTTATTATTGTTTTTTTATTTGTTTTATTATTGTTTTTGTCATTATTCTTATTATTATTATAATTGTTTTTGTATTTGTTTTATTATTGTTTTTTTATTTGTTTTATTATTGTTTTTGTCATTATTCTTATTATTATTATAATTGTTATTGTTATTGTTATTGTTATTGTTATTGTTATTGTTATTGTTATTGTTATTGTTATTAGTATTATTATTGTTATTGTTATTGTTATTGTTATTATTATTATTATTATTGTTATTGTTATTGTTATTGTTATTGTTAATGTTATTGTTATTGTTATTGTTATTGTTATTGTTATTGTTATTGTTATTGTTATTGTTATTGTTATTGTTATTGTTATTGTTATTATATTGTTATTATATTGTTATTTTTATTGTTATTATTATTGTTATTATTATGATTATTATTATTGTTATTGTTATTGTTATTGTTATTATTATTATTATTATTATTTTTATTATTATTGTTATTGTTATTGTTATTAATATTGTTATTGTTATTGTTATTGTTATTGTTATTGTTATTATTATTGTTATTTTTATTGTTATTGTTATTATTATTATTAATATTGTTATTCTTATTGTTATTGTTATTCTTATTATTATTGTTATTATTATTGTTATTGTTATTTTTATTGTTATTGTTATTGTTATTGTTCATGTTATTGTTATTGTTATTGTTATTATATTTGTTATTGTTATTGTTATTGTTATTGTTATTGATATTGTTATTGTTATTGTTATTGTTATTGTTATTGTTATTGTTCCTGTTATTGTTATTGTTATTGTTGTTTATATTGTTATTGTTGTTTATATTGTTATTGTTATTGTTATTGTTATTGTTATTGTTCATGTTATTGTTATTGTTACTGTTATTATTATTGTTATTGTTATTGTTATTGTTATTGTTATTATTATTGTTATTGTTTATTTTTATTGTTATTGTTATTGTTATTGTTATTGTTA
>CATIWC010003197.1:35000-37500 GCA_948472305.1 Vicia faba | reverse complement strand
TTCCCCTAAGGCGCGTTTGCCTCCGCTCCCGTCGGAAAAACCGCACGGGGGCCCGTTCGGGCCGGAAATTCAAAATTGTCGAAACGCTACGAAACTTTGCAGATCCCTTCTATGTGTTATTTGGGACTTCCATGCAAAAATTCATCGGGAGATTATTCCCCTAAGGCGCGTTTGCCTCCGCTCCCGTTCATGGAGAAACCGCACACGCACGCGTTCCGGTCGGAAATTGAAAGTAGACCGAGGGCTTGTCGAAACGCTACGAAACTCCTTGGACACTCTCAATGTGTTATTTGGGAAGTGCATGCAAAAATCCATCGGGAGATTATTCCCCTAAGGCGCGTTTGCCTCCGCTCCCGTCGGAAAAACCGCACGGGGGCCCGTTCGGGCCGGAAATTCAAAATTGTCGAAACGCTACGAAACTTTGCAGATCCCTTCTATGTGTTATTTGGGACTTCCATGCAAAAATTCATCGGGAGATTATTCCCCTAAGGCGCGTTTGCCTCCGCTCCCGTTCATGGAGAAACCGCACACGCACGCGTTCCGGTCGGAAATTGAAAGTAGACCGAGGGCTTGTCGAAACGCTACGAAACTCCTTGGACACTCTCAATGTGTTATTTGGGAAGTGCATGCAAAAATCCATCGGGAGATTATTCCCCTAAGGCGCGTTTGCCTCCGCTCCCGTCGGAAAAACCGCACGGGGGCCCGTTCGGGCCGGAAATTCAAAATTGTCGAAACGCTACGAAACTTTGCAGATCCCTTCTATGTGTTATTTGGGACTTCCATGCAAAAATTCATCGGGAGATTATTCCCCTAAGGCGCGTTTGCCTCCGCTCCCGTTCATGGAGAAACCGCACACGCACGCGTTCCGGTCGGAAATTGAAAGTAGACCGAGGGCTTGTCGAAACGCTACGAAACTCCTTGGACACTCTCAATGTGTTATTTGGGAAGTGCATGCAAAAATCCATCGGGAGATTATTCCCCTAAGGCGCGTTTGCCTCCGCTCCCGTCGGAAAAACCGCACGGGGGCCCGTTCGGGCCGGAAATTCAAAATTGTCGAAACGCTACGAAACTTTGCAGATCCCTTCTATGTGTTATTTGGGACTTCCATGCAAAAATTCATCGGGAGATTATTCCCCTAAGGCGCGTTTGCCTCCGCTCCCGTTCATGGAGAAACCGCACACGCACGCGTTCCGGTCGGAAATTGAAAGTAGACCGAGGGCTTGTCGAAACGCTACGAAACTCCTTGGACACTCTCAATGTGTTATTTGGGAAGTGCATGCAAAAATCCATCGGGAGATTATTCCCCTAAGGCGCGTTTGCCTCCGCTCCCGTCGGAAAAACCGCACGGGGGCCCGTTCGGGCCGGAAATTCAAAATTGTCGAAACGCTACGAAACTTTGCAGATCCCTTCTATGTGTTATTTGGGACTTCCATGCAAAAATTCATCGGGAGATTATTCCCCTAAGGCGCGTTTGCCTCCGCTCCCGTTCATGGAGAAACCGCACACGCACGCGTTCCGGTCGGAAATTGAAAGTAGACCGAGGGCTTGTCGAAACGCTACGAAACTCCTTGGACACTCTCAATGTGTTATTTGGGAAGTGCATGCAAAAATCCATCGGGAGATTATTCCCCTAAGGCGCGTTTGCCTCCGCTCCCGTCGGAAAAACCGCACGGGGGCCCGTTCGGGCCGGAAATTCAAAATTGTCGAAACGCTACGAAACTTTGCAGATCCCTTCTATGTGTTATTTGGGACTTCCATGCAAAAATTCATCGGGAGATTATTCCCCTAAGGCGCGTTTGCCTCCGCTCCCGTTCATGGAGAAACCGCACACGCACGCGTTCCGGTCGGAAATTGAAAGTAGACCGAGGGCTTGTCGAAACGCTACGAAACTCCTTGGACACTCTCAATGTGTTATTTGGGAAGTGCATGCAAAAATCCATCGGGAGATTATTCCCCTAAGGCGCGTTTGCCTCCGCTCCCGTCGGAAAAACCGCACGGGGGCCCGACACGCGAAAAGCCGAAATATATCGAGGGATCGCCCGAATGGCATGAAACTTGGCATGCCATCTCATAATTAATTCATCCGAAGTCGAAAAATTCTAATTTTTGGTGGGAGGGGTTCTTATATTGTGTTTAAAGAGCATGCAAAAAATCAAGAAAAAATTCGAAGTCTAAGTCATCAAACTAGAAATTTATGTCTACAGGGAAAAAGGGACCAATTTGGTGGCAAAGTGAGGATTTCAGTTCAAACATATATAGGGGGAGGCCCTTGCCTGGTCCGCCTGGGGCCTTGCCACGCCCAGGCCAGGCCACGCCCAGGCCAGGCCACATGCTGCCTAGACGGAACATGCCCATGGGTGTTCCAAACGATTCCAATGGCAAATCCATCAACCCCCCGCACAAAATCCAATCCAAATATCGAATTTTCATCATCGAATCGAGCGTTCTTGATAAAAAAAATTCAAAATTTGGCTGGATTTTGCGTGCCCGTGCCGGCCAC
>CATIWC010003197.1:0-5000 GCA_948472305.1 Vicia faba | reverse complement strand
CTCAATGTGTTATTTGGGAAGTGCATGCAAAAATCCATCGGGAGATTATTCCCCTAAGGCGCGTTTGCCTCCGCTCCCGTCGGAAAAACCGCACGGGGGCCCGTTCGGGCCGGAAATTCAAAATTGTCGAAACGCTACGAAACTTTGCAGATCCCTTCTATGTGTTATTTGGGACTTCCATGCAAAAATTCATCGGGAGATTATTCCCCTAAGGCGCGTTTGCCTCCGCTCCCGTTCATGGAGAAACCGCACACGCACGCGTTCCGGTCGGAAATTGAAAGTAGACCGAGGGCTTGTCGAAACGCTACGAAACTCCTTGGACACTCTCAATGTGTTATTTGGGAAGTGCATGCAAAAATCCATCGGGAGATTATTCCCCTAAGGCGCGTTTGCCTCCGCTCCCGTCGGAAAAACCGCACGGGGGCCCGTTCGGGCCGGAAAATTCAAAATTGTCGAAACGCTACGAAACTTTGCAGATCCCTTCTATGTGTTATTTGGGACTTCCATGCAAAAATTCATCGGGAGATTATTCCCCTAAGGCGCGTTTGCCTCCGCTCCCGTTCATGGAGAAACCGCACACGCACGCGTTCCGGTCGGAAATTGAAAGTAGACCGAGGGCTTGTCGAAACGCTACGAAACTCCTTGGACACTCTCAATGTGTTATTTGGGAGTGCATGCAAAAATCCATCGGGAGATTATTCCCCTAAGGCGCGTTTGCCTCCGCTCCCGTCGGAAAAACCGCACGGGGGCCCGTTCGGGCCGGAAATTCAAAATTGTCGAAACGCTACGAAACTTTGCAGATCCCTTCTATGTGTTATTTGGGACTTCCATGCAAAAATTCATCGGGAGATTATTCCCCTAAGGCGCGTTTGCCTCCGCTCCCGTTCATGGAGAAACCGCACACGCACGCGTTCCGGTCGGAAATTGAAAGTAGACCGAGGCTTGTCGAAACGCTACGAAACTCCTTGGACACTCTCAATGTGTTATTTGGGAAGTGCATGCAAAAATCCATCGGGAGATTATTCCCCTAAGGCGC
Organism: Vicia faba; assembly: GCA_948472305.1. NCBI lineage: Eukaryota > Viridiplantae > Streptophyta > Magnoliopsida > Fabales > Fabaceae > Vicia > Vicia faba. Next base: position 3,964 of record CATIWC010003197.1, on the reverse strand, counting down.
GTTTGCCTCCGCTCCCGTCGGAAAAACCGCACGGGGGCCCGTTCGGGCCGGAAATTCAAAATTGTCGAAACGCTACGAAACTTTGCAGATCCCTTCTATGTGTTATTTGGGACTTCCATGCAAAAATTCATCGGGAGATTATTCCCCTAAGGCGCGTTTGCCTCCGCTCCCGTTCATGGAGAAACCGCACACGCACGCGTTCCGGTCGGAAATTGAAAGTAGACCGAGGGCTTGTCGAAACGCTACGAAACTCCTTGGACACTCTCAATGTGTTATTTGGGAAGTGCATGCAAAAATCCATCGGGAGATTATTCCCTAAGGCGCGTTTGCCTCCGCTCCCCGTCGGAAAAACCGCACGGGGGCCCGTTCGGGCCGGAAATTCAAAATTGTCGAAACGCTACGAAACTTTGCAGATCCCTTCTATGTGTTATTTGGGACTTCCATGCAAAAATTCATCGGGAGATTATTCCCCTAAGGCGCGTTTGCCTCCGCTCCCGTTCATGGAGAAACCGCACACGCACGCGTTCCGGTCGGAAATTGAAAGTAGACCGAGGGCTTGTCGAAACGCTACGAAACTCCTTGGACACTCTCAATGTGTTATTTGGGAAGTGCATGCAAAAATCCATCGGGAGATTATTCCCCTAAGGCGCGTTTGCCTCCGCTCCCGTCGGAAAAACCGCACGGGGGCCCGTTCGGGCCGGAAATTCAAAATTGTCGAAACGCTACGAAACTTTGCAGATCCCTTCTATGTGTTATTTGGGACTTCCATGCAAAAATTCATCGGGAGATTATTCCCCTAAGGCGCGTTTGCCTCCGCTCCCGTTCATGGAGAAACCGCACACGCACGCGTTCCGGTCGGAAATTGAAAGTAGACCGAGGGCTTGTCGAAACGCTACGAAACTCCTTGGACACTCTCAATGTGTTATTTGGGAAGTGCATGCAAAAATCCATCGGGAGATTATTCCCCTAAGGCGCGTTGCCTCCGCTCCCGTCGGAAAAACCGCACGGGGGCCCGTTCGGGCCGGAAATTCAAAATTGTCGAACGCTACGAAACTTTGCAGATCCCTTCTATGTGTTATTTGGGACTTCCATGCAAAAATTCATCGGGAGATTATTCCCCTAAGGCGCGTTTGCCTCCGCTCCCGTTCATGGAGAAACCGCACACGCACGCGTTCCGGTCGGAAATTGAAAGTAGACCGAGGGCTTGTCGAAACGCTACGAAACTCCTTGGACACTCTCAATGTGTTATTTGGGAAGTGCATGCAAAAATCCATCGGGAGATTATTCCCCTAAGGCGCGTTTGCCTCCGCTCCCGTCGGAAAAACCGCACGGGGGCCCGTTCGGGCCGGAAATTCAAAATTGTCGAAACGCTACGAAACTTTGCAGATCCCTTCTATGTGTTATTTGGGACTTCCATGCAAAAATTCATCGGGAGATTATTCCCCTAAGGCGCGTTTGCCTCCGCTCCCGTTCATGGAGAAACCGCACACGCACGCGTTCCGGTCGGAAATTGAAAGTAGACCGAGGGCTTGTCGAAACGCTACGAAACTCCTTGGACACTCTCAATGTGTTATTTGGGAAGTGCATGCAAAAATCCATCGGGAGATTATTCCCCTAAGGCGCGTTTGCCTCCGCTCCCGTCGGAAAAACCGCACGGGGGCCCGACACGCGAAAAGCCGAAATATATCGAGGGATCGCCCGAATGGCATGAAACTTGGCATGCCATCTCAATTTGGTGGCAGATTAATGCATGAAAAATTCCAGACCGGAACTCATTCCGTAGCCCCGACGTTTGTTTGCTTCCGCCCCTTGAAAAAAACTCAATTACACGCGTTTCGGACGAAAATTCAAAATAAATCGAGACGTTATCGAAACGCTACGAAACTTTGCAGATCCCTTCTATGTGTTATTTGAGATGTCCATGCAAAAAATCATCGGGAAATTCCATTCCTAAGGCGCGTTTGCCTCCGCTCCCGTTCTTGAAAATCCGGCGCTTAGAAAATTCATAATTAATTCATCCGAAGTCGAAAAATTCTAATTTTTGGTGGGAGGGGTTCTTATATTGTGTTTAAAGAGCATGCAAAAAATCAAGAAAAAATTCGAAGTCTAAGTCATCAAACTAGAAATTTATGTCTACAGGGAAAAAGGGACCAATTTGGTGGCAAAGTGAGGATTTCAGTTCAAACATATATAGGGGGAGGCCCTTGCCTGGTCCGCCTGGGGCCTTGCCACGCCCAGGCCAGGCCACGCCCAGGCCAGGCCACATGCTGCCTAGACGGAACATGCCCATGGGTGTTCCAAACGATTCCAATGGCAAATCCATCAACCCCCCGCACAAAATCCAATCCAAATATCGAATTTTCATCATCGAATCGAGCGTTCTTGATAAAAAAAATTCAAAATTTGGCTGGATTTTGCGTGCCCGTGCCGGCCACACGGAAGGTCCGTGGCATGCCACGGATGGTCCCGTCGACGGAATCGAAGTTGCGATCGAAGTTTTGCCGCACAACCCAATAAAATATTGGCATTCCAACCATCGAATCGTCTTTGGGCGAAGAAAAAAATTTGCTAAAATTTTGCGGTGCCCGTGCCCGGCCGAGTGGCTCGTCCGGACCTGGTCACGGACGTTCGGGGCGGCGGGGCATGGGAGTTGCGATCGAAGTTTTGCCGCAAAATCATGTCAAATTTTTGGCGTTCCCGTCATCGAATCGTCCGTTGTCGAAGATCAAAATTTTATCGGGGTGCGCGGTGCGACGGTCGTGGTCACGGACGGCGCAATCCGACGTGATTTTTGCCTTGGGCAAAAGCAACGCGGCGCGAAATGACGCGAAATGTCGCGATTGGGACTTGGGACTTGGACGAGGACGAGGACGAGACGCGCGCGTGTGTGCGTGGCTCGGAAAATTGGCCCCGTTGCTCGGGTTGGTTTTTCATGCCTAGTGCGGCAGAACCGGCGTTGTTCGATGCTTCCATTTGCCTGCATGCCTTGGCATCGCGGGGGGTGGTACGTTACGCAATGTTGGATCTTGCTGACGCGGGGGCGTGTGAGTGGCATTGCGGATGTTTGTGTTTGCTGGCTCCATGCTTTTGCACCGAACGGTGAACACAACATTCCCTATCAATTTTCATCGCTTGCTTGCGTAATCGGTGTTGGTTTCTTGTTCCTGTTTGTCTTGCCTATAAAACGGTAAACATTTGGCTGGTTAGTTTTAAAACCATCCCATCCCATTGCTTGGTGTTGTGGTGGCTCTTGAAGTGATACGTATGTGCCGTCTTAGATGTCACGTGTGGCGTCTCTTGCGGTACGCGCGGGTCATTGATTTCTTGGAGGCGGTACTTGAGATGACATTTGGTTTATCCCATTGCGTCCCTTACTAATGGTTGCTCTAAATTATGCCCCGCACTTTTGCAAGTTTTGCACCCTTCGGGCGGCACAATTCTTGCACTGTGTGCGGAGTCATAAGGCCCCGCACTTTTGCAAGTTTTGCACCCTTCGGGCGGCACAATTCTTGCACTGTGTGCGGAGCCATAAGGCCCCGCACTTTTGCAAGTTTTGCACCCTTCGGGCGGCACAATTCTTGCAATGTGTGCGGAGCCATAAGGCCCCGCACTTTTGCAAGTTTTGCACCCTTCGGGCGGCACAATTCTTGCAATGTGTGCGGAGTCATTAATGGATGCTACCTGGTTGATCCTGCCAGTAGTCATATGCTTGTCTCAAAGATTAAGCCATGCATGTGTAAGTATGAACTAATTCAGACTGTGAAACTGCGAATGGCTCATTAAATCAGTTATAGTTTGTTTGATGGTATCTACTACTCGGATAACCGTAGTAATTCTAGAGCTAATACGTGCAACAAACCCCGACTTTTGGAAGGATGCATTTATTAGATAAAAGGTCAACGCAGGCTCTGCCTGTTGCTTTGATGATTCATGATAACTCGTCGGATCGCACGGCCTTTGTGCT
>CATIWC010003196.1:0-54754 GCA_948472305.1 Vicia faba | reverse complement strand
TTTCTTGGTGAAGAAGTAACCTAAAATTTGGTGATGGAGAAGAAGAAAAATATTGAAATTATTTACATCTATTATACCATAATATAATATGAATATGGTGAATAAATATACTATCAGGCCTCAATATATAATTTGAATTATTAGCAATGTATATGAAATAATGTGTCATTAATTAATAGTTTTTTAACTTAGTTTCTTAGTTATGAAGTAACCTAAAATTTGGTGTTGAAAAAGAAGAAAAATATTGAAATTGTTTACATCTAATATACCATAATATAATATAAATATGGTGAATAAACATACTATCGAGACTCATTATATAATTTGAATTATTTCCAATGTATATGGAATATGTGTCATTAATTAATATTTTTTTTACTTAGTTTCTTAGTGATGAAGTAACCTAAAATATTGATGATGGAGAAGAAGAAAAATATTGAAATTGTTTACATTTATTATACCAATAATACAATATGAATATGGTGAATAAACAATACTATCGAGACTCATTATATAATTTGAATTATTTCCAATGTATATGGAATATGTGTCATTAATTAATAGTTTTATTTACTTAGTTTCTTAGTGATGAAGTAACCAAAAATTTGGTGATGGAGAAGAAGAAAAATATTGAAATTGTTTACATCTATTATACCATAATACAATATGAATATGGTGAATAAACATACTATCGAGACTCATTATATAATTTGAATTATTTCCTATGTATATGTAATACGTGTCATTAATTAATAGTTTTTTACTTAGTTTCTTAGTGATGAAGTAACCTAAAATTTGGTGATGGAGAAGAAGAAAAATATTGAAATTGTTTACATATATTATACCATAATACAATATGAATATGGTGAATAAACATACTATCGAGACTCATTATATAATTTGAATTATTTCAAATGTATATGGAATATGTGTCATTAAGTAATAGTCTTTTAACTTAGTTTCTTAGTGATGAAGTAACCTAAAATTTGGTGATGGAGAAAAAGAAAAATATTGAAATTGTTTACATCTATTATACCATAATATAATATGAATATGGTGAATAAATATACTATCGGGCCTCTTTATATAATTTAATGTTATAACCAATCTATATGAAATATGTGTAATGATTTAATAGTTTTTAAACTTAGTTTCTTAACGATGAAGCAACCTAAAATTTGGAGATGGAGAAGAAGAAAAATATTGAAATTGTTTACATCTATTATACCATAATACAATATGAATATGGTGAATAAACATACTATCGAGACTCATTATATAATTTGAATTATTAGCAATGTATATGAAATATGTGTCATTAAGTAATAGTCTTTTAACTTAGTTTCTTGGTGAAGAAGTAACCTAAAATTTGGTGATGGAGAAGAAGAAAAATATTGAAATTCTTTACATCTATTATACCATAATATAATATGAATATGGTGAATAAATATACTATCAGGCCTCAATATATAATTTGAATTATTAGCAATGTATATGAAATATGTGTCATTAATTAATAGTTTTTTAACTTAGTTTCTTAGTTATGAAGTAACCTAAAATTTGGTGATGAAAAAGAAGAAAAATATTGAAATTGTTTACATCTAATATACCATAATATAATATAAATATGGTGAATAAACATACTATCGAGACTCATTATATAATTTGAATTATTTCCAATGTATATGGAATATGTGTCATTAATTAATATTTTTTTTACTTAGTTTCTTAGTGATGAAGTAACCTAAAATTTGATGATGGAGAAGAAGAAAAATATTGAAATTGTTTACATCTATTATACCATAATACAATATGAATATGGTGAATAAACATACTATCGAGACTCATTATATAATTTGAATTATTTCCAATGTATATGGAATACGTGTCATTAATTAATAGTTTTTTTACTTAGTTTCTTAGTGATGAAGTAACCTAAAATTTGGTGATGGAGAAGAAGAAAAATATTGAAATTGTTTACATATATTATACCATAATACAATATGAATATGGTGAGTAAACATACTATCGAGACTCATTATATAATTTGAATTATTTCAAATGTATATGGAATATGTGTCATTAAGTAATAGTCTTTTAACTTGGTTTCTTAGTGATGAAGTAACCTAAAATTTGGTGATGGAGAAAAAGAAAAATATTGAAATTGTTTTCATCTATTATACCATAATATAATATGAATATGGTGAATAAATATACTATCGGACCTCATTATATAATTTAATGTTATAACCAATCTATATGAAATATGTGTAATTAATTAATAGTTTTTAAACTTAGTTTCTTAACGATGAAGCAACCTAAAATTTGGAGATGGAGAAGAAGAAAAATATTGAAATTGTTTACATCTATTATACCATAATACAATATGAATATGGTGAATAAACATACTATCGAGACTCATTATATAATTTGAATTATTAGCAATGTATATGAAATATGTGTCATTAAGTAATAGTCTTTTAACTTAGTTTCTTGGTGAAGAAGTAACCTAAAATTTGGTGATGGAGAAGAAGAAAAATATTGAAATTATTTACATCTATTATACCATAATATAATATGAATATGGTGAATAAATATACTATCAGGCCTCAATATATAATTTGAATTATTAGCAATGTATATGAAATATGTGTCATTAATTAATAGTTTTTTAACTTAGTTTCTTAGTTATGAAGTAACCTAAAATTTGGTGTTGAAAAAGAAGAAAAATATTGAAATTGTTTACATCTAATATACCATAATATAATATAAATATGGTGAATAAACATACTATCGAGACTCATTATATAATTTGAATTATTTCCAATGTATATGGAATATGTGTCATTAATTAATATTTTTTTTACTTAGTTTCTTAGTGATGAAGTAACCTAAAATTTGATGATGGAGAAGAAGAAAAATATTGAAATTGTTTACATTTATTATACCATAATACAATATGAATATGGTGAATAAACATACTATCGAGACTCATTATATAATTTGAATTATTTCCAATGTATATGGAATATGTGTCATTAATTAATAGTTTTTTTACTTAGTTTCTTAGTGATGAAGTAACCAAAAATTTGGTGATGGAGAAGAAGAAAAATATTGAAATTGTTTACATCTATTATACCATAATACAATATGAATATGGTGAATAAACATACTATCGAGACTCATTATATAATTTGAATTATTTCCAATGTATATGTAATACGTGTCATTAATTAATAGTTTTTTACTTAGTTTCTTAGTGATGAAGTAACCTAAAATTTGGTGATGGAGAAGAAGAAAAATATTGAAATTGTTTACATATATTATACCATAATACAATATGAATATGGTGAATAAACATACTATCGAGACTCATTATATAATTTGAATTATTTCAAATGTATATGGAATATGTGTCATTAAGTAATAGTCTTTTAACTTAGTTTCTTAGTGATGAAGTAACCTAAAATTTGGTGATGGAGAAAAAGAAAAATATTGAAATTGTTTACATCTATTATACCATAATATAATATGAATATGGTGAATAAATATACTATCGGGCCTCTTTATATAATTTAATGTTATAACCAATCTATATGAAATATGTGTAATTAATTAATAGTTTTTAAACTTAGTTTCTTAACGATGAAGCAACCTAAAATTTGGAGATGGAGAAGAAGAAAAATATTGAAATTGTTTACATCTATTATACCATAATACAATATGAATATGGTGAATAAACATACTATCGAGACTCATTATATAATTTGAATTATTAGCAATGTATATGAAATATGTGTCATTAAGTAATAGTCTTTTAACTTAGTTTCTTGGTGAAGAAGTAACCTAAAATTTGGTGATGGAGAAGAAGAAAAATATTGAAATTCTTTACATCTATTATACCATAATATAATATGAATATGGTGAATAAATATACTATCAGGCCTCAATATATAATTTGAATTATTAGCAATGTATATGAAATATGTGTCATTAATTAATAGTTTTTTAACTTAGTTTCTTAGTTATGAAGTAACCTAAAATTTGGTGATGAAAAAGAAGAAAAATATTGAAATTGTTTACATCTAATATACCATAATATAATTTAAATATGGTGAATAAACATACTATCGAGACTCATTATATAATTTGAATTATTTCAAATGTATATGGAATATTTGTCATTAAGTAATAGTCTTTTAACTTAGTTTCTTATTGATGAAGTAACCTAAAATTTTGTGATGGAGAAGAAGAAAAATATTGAAATTGTTTACATCTATTATACCATAATACAATATGAATATGGTGAATAAACATACTATCGAGACTCATTATATAATTTGAATTATTTCCAATGTATATGGAATATGTGTCATTAATTAATAGTTTTTTACTTAGTTTCTTAGTGATGAAGTAACCTAAAATTTGGTGATGGTGTTGGGTGAAGATTTTGATAATGTTATTTAGAATTCAAAAAGAGCTAGAAGTTCTGATCGAAATGGAATTAAAACACCACGCTTCGAAATTGCAGAAGCAGTGTTTCGAATGAGTGTGTCAAAGCTTGAAGCTTCGAACGGTGATCATGGGAGCGTATCCAAAGGGGTCTCGAAACAGCAGCGAAGCTAGGTCTGAGAAGAGCGTTCGAAACAGAGAAACACCAAAGCATTTAAAATTTAAATGAAAGCGGGACTTTCAAAGTTTGAAAGTTATGTGTTGGAGCATTTGGGGACACGTGGAAAGATGAAAGGAGCATTGTCTTGCATGTTCGAAACGTGGCATGATCTTGTAGCGAGACCGTTAGGGTCGAGTTAGTATAAATAGAAGTCTTAGTGTTAGGATTTCAGTGTGTCATATCTGTTATACAAAATACTCAATAACATTCAAACTACCACATGGCAAGGGAAACGAATGCAAGAGAAATGTATGTATGATAGCACCATGTATTTCTAATTTAATAAAAGCCTTTTTACTATTTCCAGCACTTTCCTTCTTTTTCTTTCTGTCGAATAACATTTGCAAGTTTCTTTATCTATTGTCTTTTCCTTTCAAAGTCTTTTCTTCAAAGTTTTACATTTTACTGCTTTCTTTATATTTCGAGCACTCTATATTTCAGAGAACTTTTACGCTCTCAATACCTTTACTTTCAAGTATTATTCTTCAAACATGTACTTTCACTTAAAGTCATTTCTAGATTTTTTGCATTAAACGCTTTCTTCACATTTTAAACTTCCACATTCCAGAAACCTTTTGTGTTAAATGTTTTATGGGTCGAAACCAGTTACTTCATTTTCCCTACAGTTTTATATGTCTTTTCAATCAGCATTACAATTAGCAATTATCCGTATAACTTAGTTTTCACATACATTTTGACCACATTTTTAAACTCTTAGAGAGAGGGATCGAAATAAACCAAACATTTGTACAATAGCACCCATGAATAATTGTTCGATTGTGAGAGTAACCTTAATATCCAAGGAGTCCTAGGATCAATCTAGTCGATCCTGTGAGTTACCAAAGAGATTGAGTAGCGTTAATAAAGATTATTCGATAGTTTGGAAGACTAGCGGTTGTTTACCAGAAATCACTGGAAACAAATTGGCACACCTGGTGGGACCAATAGTTGGATATCAGAATTAAGAATTGTCGAGACATAGCCATCCCAGAAACGTAGGAACCTAAGAAGTTTGCTGTTTTATGAACCTGAGAAGTGGTAAGATAACCAACAGCAACCAACCTTTATCCAGAAGAAAACGTTTGGACAAAATGTCTAATTCAGACAATCAACAGGGAGACCAAGGTGGCCCACAGGCAACAGGCACTAACGCGTCCATTTCGAGCGGAGCATCTAATGTAATCCCTTCGAATGCACAGGCTGTTGCATCTTCAACCAGTAACATGGCCACCAACGGAGTAAGTGGCATATCAACCAACAGTTCGATCTTAGGAAATACTGGAACTATGGGCTACCCTGGGGGATTCGTTCCGCCACCTGGAACACAATCCCATTTCGCCACTCCATCAACTAGACCACCCGGCTTCGATGGGAATAGAATTAGAAGTTCTTCTTACGGAATGCCAACATCTTTTATGGCAGGTTTACACAATTCCACATCGAATTCATCCCCACAACTAGGATCTGGGTCTGGGGCAAACCAATTTATGTCAAATAACCAAGGGTCAGTGGGTTATAGCACGTTGCCTATCCTAACCACAGATAACCAGTTGGCTTTTAGGCAATTGATGGATGACAGCAACCACAATATGATAGGGGTGTTAGCGCAAACCATGCAGGAAATATTCGCCCCAATAGTTCAGAATGTGACTGTGACGAACAGGGAAAACGCTGACAATATGAGTCGAATAGCAGATTTCTTTGCTCCCACAGAAAGGCGTAGGCAGAACCAGGCGGGATTTCGAACAAACGTGCCTGTTATAGAACAAATTGCCAACGACCCAATCCATAGACCACCCAGAGAAGAGGTTAACTTAGGGGCCAGAGCACCAAGGTTAGAAGCCCCAATAATTCCGGGCCCACAAAGGGAAGTTATGGAACCAGGGGCAAGGATCGAAAGACCAGAAGCCCCAGAATTTCGAGGAGAACAACCTAGGGGAGTTGTTTTGGTTGGTCGAAACCAAGATGCCGATGCTGTCGTTCATAGGATTCGAAACGATAACATCTTGGCAGAAAATAATCTGACCACCATGATAGAGAGGATCATGACCCAAAACGGCCTCAATATGGGAATGAGGAGGCCAAATTACGCTTCTCCTATATTAGATTGTATAATGCATACTGATTTACCAAGGGGATACAAAGTCCCTAAATTTACAAAGTTCGCTGGGGATACCAACGAGTCAACAGTCGAACACATAGCGAGATATTTAACCGAAGCGGGGGATATAGCCAATAATGAAGATCTCAGAATCAAATATTTCCCAAGTTCCTTGACAAAAAATGCCTTCACTTGGTTTACCATGTTGCCTCCTGGGTCTGTTGACACTTGGACCCTTTTAGAGAGGTTATTCCATGAACAATTTTACATGGGACAATCGAAAATAAGTTTGAAGGAATTGGCCAGTGTTAAGAGAAAGTTCACTGAACCCATTGATGACTATTTGAATAGATTTAGGCTGTTAAAATCCAGATGTTACACAGTAGTGCCTGAGCATGAGTTAGTCGAAATGGCCGCTGGGGGATTGGATTACTCTATTCGAAAGAAATTAGATACTCAGCATTTGAGGGATATGGCTCAGTTAGCCGATAGGGTTCGACAGGTCGAAAGACTAAAAGCCGAAAAAGCCCGAGTCTTTAAGAATAGTAAGAAAGAAAGGATTTCCTATGTTGGAACTGAGGAAGTAGAAGAATATCCTGAATTCGAATTCGAAGAGGTCGAAATCGACCTCGCTGAATTAAAACAGGCCCCGCCTTACTCCTGCAAAATGTTAGTTCCTACGAAAGGGAAAGATATTGTTGAAAATGAGAAAAGTGATAAGTTTCCAAAGAAGGTTTACACCTTCGATGTCACTAAATGTGACGAAATCTTTGACTTGCTTGTCAAAGATGGCCAACTAATTGTGCCATCAAATGTCAAAATACCCCCTTTGGACCAGAGGAAGAAAAGGGGATTTTGCAAATATCATAGTTTCCTAGGCCACAAGACCTCACAATGTTTTCTTTTCAGGGATTTGATTCAAAACGCAATCAAAGATGGCAGATTAAAGTTTGCTGATAAGGTGAAGATGAAAGTGGACGAAGATCCTTTGGACGTCGCAGACACCAACTACTCCGAGCCTGCATGCATTGGAGAAGTCAACATGGTGGAAATTGATCGAAGCGACACCCTAACAGGAGAGAAGGACATTGGAGTCGAAAACTGGGTGATGGTCGAAGTCAGCGAGGAAGTCATTGAAGGCATCCAGAATACACCAGACACTTCGATTGCTGGACCTGTGGCTGTTGCAGGAGAAACCCAGGCTACTGAAGGCCAAGGGGATCACAACGAAGGATTTACACAAGTCACTGAGGGCTTGAGGTTGGAATTAGAGAAAGTCCAAATTACGCAGCCAGTCCCCTCTCAGAAGGAAATATGGGACACTCTAGGGGAACCCAGTGGAAAATATGACTATCTGGTCAAATATTCTGCCCCAGAAAGTTCGAGGGTCCAGATCGAAGATATAAAGCCCACAGGATGGGGCGATGACGAAACAAAAGAGGGGGATTTGGAAATAAATATGGTGGACATGGAAAGACCCCGTTCTGAGATGAAGGAAGTGGAAAAATACTTAGAAAAAGAAAAGCATAAGATGGGGGACAATCACACTGGAGATGATACTCTCAAAGACTATCTCATGTCATGCCACAAAGGAGATCCAGGCATGATACTGTGCCCTAGGTGCAGCATCCTCTGCAACCAAAGAATTGCTGCAAATTTCGAAAGGGTACAGAGGGCTCGAACTGGCAACAATTGGCGCCAGGATAACCAACTTTTTAGATGCTACCCCAAGGCTGGAGAGAGTTTGTTGGAGTTTGTTTTTCGCTGCTACAAGGGGGCAACTAAGTGCTTGGTGTGCCCAAGATGTTCTGCTGTGTATGACCAAAGCATGGCTAGGGCCTTCGAAACGATCCCCTTCGCCCCTTGCTGGAGCCATCAAGAAACTGCCCAGATGGGTCCGCGTTTCGACAGCAGATACAAACAGCGAAGACCTGATAGCCCTCACCCCAAAGTTGCTCGAAGAGTGACTTTCAAACTCCCTGCTGAAGTACCAACCGATAGATGGCTGCAAGCCAGAAATGACAAAGGCAAAGACAAATGGAGGAATGCTGAACGAAATGCACGCCATGCTGTGACATACAGGAGGCAATTCAACACACAAAAAAGGGAGGAAGTCAGATTAGAAAATTACAAAGGAAGGAACCCCATGTCAAGATCCCAGTGGCGCAGACAGCAAAGGATTCGAAAGGCTGAAAGAGAAGCTGTGGCAAACAAAGGGGATACTTCAACAAAGATACAAGGTGAATCGAGCACCAACAAACCAAAAAGTCAGACGGAAGAGAAACCTCCAGTCAGCAGAAGGCTTTTTTCTGAAGACCAACAAGACGGACCAAAGGAGTACACTCCAGGCCCGGAAGAGGACGAAGATATGATAACAGATAACTTCGAATCGGAAGGGGAGTCTTCATTTAACCTGAACTGTAACGTGGTGTCTGTGCTTCCCTGCGAATTCGGGCAGGAAACCGAAATCAATGAATATGAGGAAGAAGACACCACAGATTTAATGAAACATAGGCCCGTATGCTACTACGTGATGGACAATGGGGCTGTTGAAGAACAAAATGCGTTCTTCGAGCGTCCAGAGCCTACAATGAAGAATCATCTCAAGCCACTTTTCATTCGGGCGAAAGTAGGTGTCCATGGTGTGAACAAAGTCCTAGTGGATGGGGGTGCTGCAGTCAATCTGATTCCCCATTTCATGCTAAAAAGGTTGGAAATCCGCGAAGGAGATATCAAGCCCCATAATATGGTTCTATCCAATTATGAAGGAAAAGTGGGTAAAACACTGGGGGTGGTCCAGTTGGAATTGACAATAGGCTCAAGTTGCAGGCCCACCATGTTTATGGTTGTCGAAGCCAAGGCCAACTATAACCTACTGCTAGGAAGAGAGTGGATCCATGGCGTGGGAGCAGTTCCTTCGTCAATGCATCAACGACTAGTCCTGTGGAGAGATGACGGAATCGTGGAAAACATCGAAGCAGACCAGAGTTACTTTATGTCAACTGTCAATTTAGTTGACAAAAGGGATTATGATAAAAATCTGGCAAAGATTGCTCCATGTGTTCCAAATGATGAGATGAATGAAACTAGAAATGCCCATTACTACATGACACTTCGTCATGATGGACTTTACTGGGATAGAACAATAATCAGTAAAGAAGAGGAAGGTGAAGGTGCTATACAAAAACGGCCAGCAGGCTGGGACTTCGACAACCTTAACCATGACTGAGTCTACCTTTTTCGAAAGGATTTCGGCCTATATGGCTGAGAATGAATCGAAAGCGGCCTTAGAGGCTGAAATAAATGAATCATTTGAAAAAACGAATGAAGTTAGTGGGGGGGGTTCGAAATGCTCACCCAGCGAAGAGTTGGAGATGGATCAAAGGTTGGATGCCATCTATGACAAAGAACCCTTAGGCTTCGAAAGGGATCCCATAAACTCAGGTGTCAAAATGTTGGCACAGGACCCGCTCGAAGAAGTCAACTTAGGGGATGACAAAACGAAAAGAGTAACTTACGTAAGTGCTAAACTTAGCCCAGGCCTCAAGGAAAAAGTGATCGAAATCCTTAAGGAGAACAAAGATTGTTTCGCATGGGATTATGATGAGATGCCTGGTTTAAAGAGGGAGTTGGTCGAACATAGGCTGCCAATTAAAGATGGCAAGAGGCCCATCAAACAGACTCCCAGAAGATTCGCGCCAGCGGTTCTCACAAAAATTAAAGCTGAGATCGAAAGGTTGCTGCGTTGCAAATTCATCAGAACAACAAGGTACGTCGAATGGTTAGCAAACATAGTACCTGTTATCAAGAAAAATGGTTCTTTAAGGATTTGCATAGATTTTAGGGATTTAAATACTGCAACCCCTAAGGATGAATATTCCATGCCCGTGGCAGAAATGCTAGTAGATTCTGCTGCAGGATTCGAATACTTGAGCATGTTAGATGGATACTCTGGATATAACCAGATTTTCATTGCTGAAGAAGATGTTGCAAAAACAGCATTTCGTTGCCCAGGAGCCTTAGGCACCTACGAATGGGTGGTGATGCCTTTTGGTTTAAAAAATGCTGGGGCAACTTATCAAAGGGCGATGAATTCAATCTTTCATGACTTTATCGAAACCTTCATGCAGGTGTATATTGATGATATAGTCATCAAATCTATATCTGCAGAAGCACATTTGCATCATTTAAGCCAATCATTCGAGCGAATGAGAAAACATGGCTTAAAAATGAATCCCCTTAAATGTGCATTTTTTGTGCAGGCTGGAGATTTTCTTGGTTTTGTGGTCCACAAGAAAGGAATTGAAATCAACCAGAACAAAACCAAAGCCATAATGGAGACGAAAGCACCTGCGTCAAAAAGGGAGTTGCAATCTCTACTAGGGAAAGTTAACTTCCTCAGAAGATTCATTTCGAACCTGAGTGGAAGGACTCAAGCTTTCTCTCCGTTACTTCGTCTGAAGCAAGGTCAGGCCTTCGAATGGAACGAAGCTCACCAGGTGGCGTTTGACAAAATAAAAGAATATCTTTCCCAGCCTCCTATGTTGTCTCCACCATCATGGGGGAAGCCCATGAGATTGTACATATCTGCCTCTGAAGTTAGCATAGGTAGTATGTTAGCACAAGAGGATAACAATGGCGTCGAAAGAGCCATATACTATCTAAGTAGAGTGCTGAATGATGCTGAGACCAGATATAGCAATTTAGAAAAGCTATGTCTCTGTTTGTATTTCTCTTGTATGAAACTCAAGTATTATATAAAACCTGTTGATGTTTATGTTTCGTCTCACTTCGATGTCATTAAACATATGCTTTCAAAGCCAATAATGCATAGTAGAGTTGGAAAGTGGGCTCTGGCCTTAACAGAATATTCATTGACGTTCATGCCCTTAAAAGCTATGAAAGGTCAAGTGATTTCTGATTTCATTGTGGATCATTCGTTGGTTGAGCAGACAAGCATGAGTTACGTCGAAATGCAACCATGGAAATTGTACTTTGATGGTTCAACCCACAAGAATGGAAGTGGTGTTGGAGTCCTTCTAATTTCTCCTGAAGGAATTCCAACAAAATTCAAGTATAAATTGGATGGTCCTCGTTGTTCGAACAACGAAGCTGAGTATGAAGCGCTCATTGTTGGACTTGAAGCTTTGTTGGAATTGGGGGCAACCAGAGTCGAAATTAAAGGAGATTCTGAGTTGGTGGTCAAACAAATCACAAAAGAATATAAGTGCATAAAGGAAAATCTAATGATATACTTCGTCATAGTCAATAGGCTATTGAGAAAGTTTGAATACATGGATATTCAACACATACCAAGATTAGAAAACCAAGAAGCAAATGACTTAGCGCAGTTGGCTTCAGGTTATAGAGTATCTACCAAGAACCTTAAGGATTTGGTCGAAATAAGGGGAAGAGTTATGGCTACTAGATTCACACCATCGGATCTGGAAAGTATGAGATTGGGATATGCCGAGAAACAGGGATTCGAAATTCTAGCCATAAATACTTTGTCAGATACAGATTGGCGAAGTCCATTAAAGAGTTATTTAGCAGACCCAACTCTAAAAAAGGAGATTCTGAGTTGGTGGTCAAACAAATCACAAAAGAATATAAGTGCATAAAGGAAAATCTAATGATATACTTCGTCATAGTCAATAGGCTATTGAGAAAGTTTGAATACATGGATATTCAACACATACCAAGATTAGAAAACCAAGAAGCAAATGACTTAGCGCAGTTGGCTTCAGGTTATAGAGTATCTACCAAGAACCTTAAGGATTTGGTCGAAATAAGGGGAAGAGTTATGGCTACTAGATTCACACCATCGGATCTGGAAAGTATGAGATTGGGATATGCCGAGAAATAGGGATTCGAAATTCTAGCCATAAATACTTTGTCAGATACAGATTGGCGAAGTCCATTAAAGAGTTATTTAGCAGACCCAACTCTAAAAGTAGATAGAAAAACAAAATATAGAGCATTGTCATATCTCCTCATGGGGAACGAATTGTTCAAAAAGACCCAAGAAGGTGTTTTATTGAAATGCCTAGGAGAAAGTGAGGCATATTTAGCATTGTCTGAAGTCCATAATGGGGCATGTGGGGCACACCAAGCAGGCCATAAAATGAAATGGTTGCTATTTCGATATGGTTTGTATTGGCCTAGCATGCTCAAAGATTGCATAGACTTTGCGAAAGGATGTGAGGAATGTCAGAAACATGCAGGAATTCAACACGCCCCTGCAAGTGAGCTGCATTCGATCATCAAACCATGGCCATTCAGAGGATGGGCATTAGATCTGATAGGCGAAATAAATCCTGCTTCGTCCAAAGGTCAGAAATATATCTTGGTAGGAGTAGATTATTTTACCAAATGGATCGAAGCTATACCTTTGGTAGTTGCTGATCAAGAGGCAATTATCGAATTTATACAAAAGCACATTATCTATAGGTTTGGATTACCAGAAAGTATAACTACAGACCAAGGTTCTGTATTTACTGGTAGAAAGATGCAAGGATTTGCCCAAGAAATGGGGTTTAGATTGCTAACTTCAACACCATATTATGCTCAAGCAAACGGACAAGTCGAAGCGGCAAACAAAGTAATAATAGGATTAATCAAGAAGCATATTGGCAAAAAGCCAAGAAATTGGCACAAAACTCTGGACCAAGTATTATGGGCTTGTAGAACATCTCCAAAGGAAGCCACTAACACTACTCCTTTCCAACTTACATTCGGCCATGATGCAGTGTTACCAGTAGAAATTCATCTGCAATCAGTTCGAATACAGAAACAAAACGAAATTCCAGCCGCGTTATATTGGGAAATGATGATGAATGAATTAGTTGAATTGGACGAAATTAGATTACGTGCGTTGGAGATTTTGATGAGGCAAAAAGAAAGAGTGGCCAGAACATACAATAAGAGGGTGAAGAAAAAAGTATTCGTTATTAATGACTTGGTTTGGAGAGTCATATTGCCTATGGATAAGAAGAACAAAGCATTAGGTAAATGGTCACCTCATTGGGAAGGACCTTTTCGAGTATTAAAAGTTTTCTCAAACAATGCCTACGAAGTCGAAGAACTCTTGGATGATAAACGTGTCCTAAAGGTTAATGGGAAATATTTAAAGAAATATAAACCAAGCCTGCGGGAAATTCGAATAGTAACAACGTAAACAAAATATTATAAAAAAGCCAAGATGGCAAGATAAGAATGCCAAAATGGCGTTGTTCGAATATTACATTGAAAGAACCAAAGTTATGGTCAGATAGACAAAAAATCTAGAAATAAACATTATTTTTCAATCGATTAAAGGTACTTCGAAATGTTTCAAGTTTCTGCTGAGCAAACCGCCTGGCACCTTCCAAGGTTGCCACTTCTCCTTTAAGTTGTTCTGCAGTCTCCATTTCTGCAAGCCCCCGGTTGAGAAGCTCTTCGAATTGGTTACCTGCAGGATTAGTTTCGAAGGCTAGTTGTTGTTCCTTAGCCTCCTTAACTTTCTGCTGAAGTTCCAGAATCTGCCTTTCCCAAATAAGAATGGACTCAGCTCGAGCCTCATATTCAGTTTTTGCCTGCTTCAGATGCATAGCCTGATCTTCAGCTTCTTGAGAAAGCTTCGAAGCTTGTTCATAGGCGGCATCCATAGCAACGCGTTTCTCGTGAACCTTCTTGGCAGCAGATTCGTCTTGGAGAAGATAGCCAGTTACGTTGTCCAGCAAATTCTGAAGATCAAACAAGAGAGTACTAACTGGCAAAGAGCAGTTGGAAAGATTAACCTTTGTAAGCAGCTCCTTCATAGTATAGCAAGCAGTACTATCTTGCTTAAGCACTTCGAAGATATCCACATTGAGAATAGTTCTCCTAATTTTGTTGAGAAGAACAACTCTTTCATCTGTGGGAAGAGGATAGCTGGTTGAACTTGTGCCAGCCCTAGCGAGTGGGATGTCCCTCTGGGCCAACTTTGCCTTCATGTACCCAATAGGGTCATTTCGCCTCAGAAGTGCCAGTTCCTCGTCAGTCATTCGAGACGGAGAGGATTGGGGGAATTCCACGCGTAGGGGAACCACGTTTATTTCAACCTCTGGGTTTTCGTTGATTGTATCAACATCCCCTTCATTTTCTTCGTGCTCTTGGTCTTCTTCATCCTCGTCCAAATCTACCACTTCGATACCATCCTTTTCACCGCTATGTGCATTAGACTCCGTCCCGGCAGTCGAACCATCATTGTCGTTTTCCCCATCATTGGCGTTTTCCTCCTCAGATTCTTCGTCTGCAGATTCTTCGGATCCTTGCCCAGAATCAGCTTTTTCCTCTTCAGTCTGAGTATCCTTTGGATCCTCTTGAAGAGTTTCAAGAGGGGACTTTTGAAGAACCCTTTGTGAATCCTCTGCAGACGTTTGAGGTATGGTTTCGTTCACCTCTTTCAGAGGAATGGAGGTACCTTGGTCATCTGGCTGCTCAGAAGTTCCAGCCAAAACCGCCACGTTGGAAGAACCTTTGTTTTGGACCAAATTGCTGGAATCTCCTTGAGGAGAGGAGTTAAGCGGAACAGCAGCCCTGGACGGTGAGGTCGAAATAGTAGAAGTGGGATTCAGGATGTTCTGCAAGGAGCAGCAAAATGTTAGAGGATGACACTCCCCAAGGTAATAAGAAGTTAAACATTTTTAAAGAAGTTCGATTTACCTGTGGGCCCTCAGAAGAGAGGTTACTAGCTATGCGTTCCAACTGTGGGTTGGAGGTCGAAGGTGGATTTTTGGATTTTTGTAAGGGAGCAGCATCCCTGGAGTCGAGTCCAGAGACACTAGTAGGAACAGTACTTTTGGGTGTAGCTTTCTTTAGCTTCTTCTTCGAAGCAGTGTTTGAGTTTCCTCCAGCAGTCAGATCTTCCCCAGTGGTGCTTGGTTTCCGCTTCTTGGGAGTAGTGGGGGGAAGCTTGTTGGTCTGAACGAATTTTAACGAAGTTAGATATAAAAGGATTGAGTGAATTCGAAGCCTAAAAAACTAAGTGATTACCGTTGGAATCGGGGCACTTGTTGTTGTTGGCGTTGTTGTTGTTGGTATAGTTGCAGCAGTAGTAGTCGTTTCGGGTGGATTAGCTTTTTCAGTAGTTTCAATGGAGGTTTGAGAGGCACTCCCTTCCTTCGATTTCGAGGCAGCAGTCTTTATCCTGATAGCTGAAAATCAAAACATTTAAAGCAAAGGTTAAAGATTTGGAAAATAAAAGATATTTGGGAGTTTTTCCCAAGCATTCGCACCTGTGCCTTGATCATATTTAATTGACATGGCAGAAAGGTCATATCGAAGATGTCCTGGGAAATCATGGAGCCAGTGTCGAGCCCATGTCACAGTCTCAGATGGCTTTGGTTTCCTTTGAAGATATTTGAACATCTCTTTGCAAGTAAACCACCATGGATATGGGGGAAACCAAGCCAGATCCAGTTCTGAGGTAGGTAATCTGGGAAATTTAGGTGGATGCATTTCGAATGCCAACCTATACCTATCCTCAGGTGACAGCCCTGAAGGAAGTTTTAGCTTAGAAACTTTTTGTTTAAATTTTTCCTTCAAGGTCTCAGCCGCTTGATGCACAGTGGAGTCCAAGCGTGTGGGGTCGTAAGTAGTTTCGAAGTAATTTTGAAAAGCTTTTATTTCTTTGGCATGAGTAAACATACCTTTCTTTGCTGGTACCTGCACATCGAAGGCATCAATTAGTTTCTGTCGAATAGTAAGTGTATCGAACATACAAGCTTGATAAAACTTAATCCACCACTCCAGAAATCCTTTGGCCGCGAGATGGGTAGGTTCGAAGGCTATCAGTTCAAATTGGGCAAAGCCCTGATATTGTTCTTGCTGGATCTTGGCTTCCCTTGCCTTGAAAGTTCGACCAGATGTGATGGCGCTCTCAGTCTGGAACAAAGGTTCAGGAATCAGTTGGCATAGGCCAAACTGCCTCGAAACGAAGTTTGGTTGGTAGGCAAAGAGAAGAATTTGGTTCTTAGCTGGGGTTATCCTTGAAGAGATAAGTCTAGGAAGCAAGAAAGCTCTCCACACATCTTGGATTTCCTTACTCTTGATGGCTTCTGAGAGAGCCATGGTGAACCAAGAAGGTCCATGAGCCCTCGAAGCAAAGGGCGCCATGCTCTCTTCGAACTTATGTCTTTTTGAGAGTATCAAGATGTACTTCGAAAATTGAACCTTGAAGTCGTCCTTGTCATCATTAGGGGTTAGTCTGCGAAGCCTAGTGCCTTCGACTATCCTATCACTTATTTCTGAATCTTGTTCATCTATGGTGTTGGCGGTTGATAAAGAAGGTTCGAACATGGCGTTGAGCCATAATTGAAGTAACCAAAATGGGCCAGCTAAGAGAATGTTTTTGGAAGTGTGGGATTTGAGGCTCGAAACAGCTGACCTCAGGCTCTCATAGAGGTCAACTAAGAGTAATTCACTTAGGCACACTTTGCGATTTTCATGTAAATCCCTAGCTAAAGGAATGAACCTACTAGCTACCTACAGGGATCTACTGCAGAAAACGTACCTAGACAGCCACAGGGTTAAGAAAGCAATGTGCTCTGTGTCAGACACATTATCCCCTTCAGCATGATAATGGCCGATAAATTTGGAGAAGCTGGCTAACTTGACTTCGAAGTCAATTATGCTTGAGTGCTCTTCATTGTCAGGAACATAAGTTTCCCCCACTGGCGACAGCCCAGTAATGGCTGCTATATCGAAGAAGGTTGGGGTGATCATTCCACCTGGAAGATGGAAAGTGTTGTAGGTACTATCCCAGAAATAGAGGGACGCAAATAGCAGAGGATGACTATAGGTGAATCCAGGTTTCGATAGCTTAATAAGGTTATAAATGCCTAGTTCTTCCCATTGCTGGGATTTTTTGGCTTCTACTTTCGTGAACCAGTTTTGATAAGCAACATCAGCAGTAGGGCAAGATCGGAATGGTTTAAAATTGCTTTTTACATAATCCAAGATAAATGGGTCCTTAGGATAAACAGTTGAGGTTTCTGTGGTATTCGGATTAAGAGATTCTACTGCCCTAGGGGCATTCATTTTGTTGAATAAAGGTTTGAAGTTATAACACACGGGAAAAATGGTCCTGGTGTCCTTTAGTATTTCAAAAACTGTAAGAGGGCCATTTAAGGCTAACCTCTTACCAGCAACATGGGTAGGGATGAGTACCTGTGATGCGTACATCATTTCTTTTTCTTTGGAAATCATTTGAGGAGCAAGAGCAGATTGGCCTTGAATGGTGACGATTTTACTCTCCATAGTTGCTCCTGTAGTTTTTCCTTTCTTCTTGGAGACTTTCTTGAGTTGGGATGATGTGGAAGAAGACATTTTTGTTGTTTGAGAGCTTAGATTGTTTATGAGAGAAGAAGGGTAAAATTCCAGAGTTTGAAAGGTTTAGAGTGTAAAGAAGGAAAAAGGAAGGTTAAATTGACGTTTTATAATAAGAAGATTAAGCGTCCACCGAGTGAAAGTATGATACGTGGAGATCATGGATTGGTGTGATGAAGAGGTGGCGAGAAGTTGATATAGGTAATAGGCGTGATTTTAAAAACAATCATTACTTATAACTGCACCATGCTGTGAAGTGACTCTGGGCGGTTAAGGTACCCAAAGGATGCTATGATTGATGTGACTAGGGTCAAACGCATTAAATGCTATAATGGTTCGAAAATCCTATCAAAATCTTGTATAAATGTTTAAAATAGGCATTTCTCAGAGAGATCGAAATACATATTTTAAAGGGGCAATTTGTTGGCTGAAGATTTTGATAATGTTATTTAGAATTCAAAAAGAGCTAGAAGTTCTGATCGAAATGGAATTAAAACACCACGCTTCGAAATTGCAGAAGCAGTGTTTCGAATGAGTGTGTCAAAGCTTGAAGCTTCGAACGGTGATCATGGGAGCGTATCCAAAGGGGTCTCGAAACAGCAGCGAAGCTAGGTCTGAGAAGAGCGTTCGAAACAGAGAAACACCAAAGCATTTAAAATTTAAATGAAAGCGGGACTTTCAAAGTTTGAAAGTTATGTGTTGGAGCATTTGGGGACACGTGGAAAGATGAAAGGAGCATTGTCTTGCATGTTCGAAACGTGGCATGATCTTGTAGCGAGACCGTTAGGGTCGAGTTAGTATAAATAGAAGTCTTAGTGTTAGGATTTCAGTGTGTCATATCTGTTATACAAAATACTCAATAACATTCAAACTACCACATGGCAAGGGAAACGAATGCAAGAGAAATGTATGTATGATAGCACCATGTATTTCTAATTTAATAAAAGCCTTTTTACTATTTCCAGCACTTTCCTTCTTTTTCTTTCTGTCGAATAACATTTGCAAGTTTCTTTATCTATTGTCTTTTCCTTTCAAAGTCTTTTCTTCAAAGTTTTACATTTTACTGCTTTCTTTATATTTCGAGCACTCTATATTTCAGAGAACTTTTACGCTCTCAATACCTTTACTTTCAAGTATTATTCTTCAAACATGTACTTTCACTTAAAGTCATTTCTAGATTTTTTGCATTAAACGCTTTCTTCACATTTTAAACTTCCACATTCCAGAAACCTTTTGTGTTAAATGTTTTATGGGTCGAAACCAGTTACTTCATTTTCCCTACAGTTTTATATGTCTTTTCAATCAGCATTACAATTAGCAATTATCCGTATAACTTAGTTTTCACATACATTTTGACCACATTTTTAAACTCTTAGAGAGAGGGATCGAAATAAACCAAACATTTGTACAATAGCACCCATGAATAATTGTTCGATTGTGAGAGTAACCTTAATATCCAAGGAGTCCTAGGATCAATCTAGTCGATCCTGTGAGTTACCAAAGAGATTGAGTAGCGTTAATAAAGATTATTCGATAGTTTGGAAGACTAGCGGTTGTTTACCAGAAATCACTGGAAACAGATAGAGAAGAAGAAAAATATTGAAATTGTTTACATCTATTATTCCATAATACAATATGAATATGGTGAATAAACATACTATCGAGACTCATTATATAATTTGAATTATTTCCAATGTATATGGAATATGTGTCATTAATTAATAGTTTTTTTACTTAGTTTCTTAGTGATGAAGTAACCTAAAATTTGGTGATGGAGAAGAAGAAAAATATTTAAATTGTTTACATCTATTATACCATAATACAATATGAATATGGTGAATAAACATACTATCGAGACTCATTACATAATTTGAATTATTGCAAATGTATATGGAATATGTGTCATTAAGTAATAGTGTTTTCACTTAGTTTCTTAGTGATGAAGTAACCTAAAATTTGGTGATGGAGAAGAAGAAAAATATTGAAATTCTTTACATCTATTATACCATAATACAATATAAATATGGTGAATAAACATACTATCGAGACTCATTATATAATTTGAATTATTTCCAATGTATATGGAATATGTGTCATTAATTAATAGTTTTTTTACTTAGTTTCTTAGTGATGAAGTAACCTAAAATTTGATGATGGAGAAGAAGAAAAATATTGAAATTGTTTACATTTATTATACCATAATACAATATGAATATGGTGAATAAACATACTATCGAGACTCATTATATAATTTGAATTATTTCCAATGTATATGGAATATGTGTCATTAATTAATAGTTTTTTTACTTAGTTTCTTAGTGATGAAGTAACCAAAAATTTGGTGATGGAGAAGAAGAAAAATATTGAAATTGTTTACATCTATTATACCATAATACAATATGAATATGGTGAATAAACATACTATCGAGACTCATTATATAATTTGAATTATTTCCAATGTATATGTAATACGTGTCATTAATTAATAGTTTTTTACTTAGTTTCTTAGTGATGAAGTAACCTAAAATTTGGTGATGGAGAAGAAGAAAAATATTGAAATTGTTTACATATATTATACCATAATACAATATGAATATGGTGAATAAACATACTATCGAGACTCATTATATAATTTGAATTATTTCAAATGTATATGGAATATGTGTCATTAAGTAATAGTCTTTTAACTTAGTTTCTTAGTGATGAAGTAACCTAAAATTTGGTGATGGAGAAAAAGAAAAATATTGAAATTGTTTACATCTATTATACCATAATATAATATGAATATGGTGAATAAATATACTATCGGGCCTCTTTATATAATTTAATGTTATAACCAATCTATATGAAATATGTGTAATTAATTAATAGTTTTTAAACTTAGTTTCTTAACGATGAAGCAACCTAAAATTTGGAGATGGAGAAGAAGAAAAATATTAAAATTGTTTACATCTATTATACCATAATACAATATGAATATGGTGAATAAACATACTATCGAGACTCATTATATAATTTGAATTATTAGCAATGTATATGAAATATGTGTCATTAAGTAATAGTCTTTTAACTTAGTTTCTTGGTGAAGAAGTAACCTAAAATTTGGTGATGGAGAAGAAGAAAAATATTGAAATTCTTTACATCTATTATACCATAATATAATATGAATATGGTGAATAAATATACTATCAGGCCTCAATATATAATTTGAATTATTAGCAATGTATATGAAATATGTGTCATTAATTAATAGTTTTTTAACTTAGTTTCTTAGTTATGAAGTAACCTAAAATTTGGTGATGAAAAAGAAGAAAAATATTGAAATTGTTTACATCTAATATACCATAATATAATATAAATATGGTGAATAAACATACTATCGAGACTCATTATATAATTTGAATTATTTCAAATGTATATGGAATATTTGTCATTAAGTAATAGTCTTTTAACTTAGTTTCTTATTGATGAAGTAACCTAAAATTTTGTGATGGAGAAGAAGAAAAATATTGAAATTGTTTACATCTATTATACCATAATACAATATGAATATGGTGAATAAACATACTATCGAGACTCATTATATAATTTGAATTATTTCCAATGTATATGGAATATGTGTCATTAATTAATAGTTTTTTACTTAGTTTCTTAGTGATGAAGTAACCTAAAATTTGGTGATGGAGAAGAAGAAAAATATTGAAATTGTTTACATCTATTATTCCATAATACAATATGAATATGGTGAATAAACATACTATCGAGACTCATTATATAATTTGAATTATTTCCAATGTATATGGAATATGTGTCATTAATTAATAGTTTTTTTACTTAGTTTCTTAGTGATGAAGTAACCTAAAATTTGGTGATGGAGAAGAAGAAAAATATTTAAATTGTTTACATCTATTATACCATAATACAATATGAATATGGTGAATAAACATACTATCGAGACTCATTACATAATTTGAATTATTGCAAATGTATATGGAATATGTGTCATTAAGTAATAGTGTTTTCACTTAGTTTCTTAGTGATGAAGTAACCTAAAATTTGGTGATGGAGAAGAAGAAAAATATTGAAATTCTTTACATCTATTATACCATAATATAATATGAATATGGTGAATAAATATACTATCAGGCCTCATTATATCATTTGAATTATTAGCAATGTATATGAAATATGTGTCATTAATTAATAGTCTTTTAACTTAGTTTCTTGGTGAAGAAGTAACCTAAAATTTGGTGATGAAAAAGAAGAAAAATATTGAAATTGTTGACATCTAATATACCATAATACAATATAAATATGGTGAATAAACATACTATCGAGACTCATTATATAATTTGAATTATTTCCAATGTATATGGAATATGTGTCATTAATTAATATTTTTTTACTTAGTTTCTTAGTGATGAAGTAACCTAAAATTTGGTGATGGAGAAGAAGAAAAATATTGAAATTGTTTACATCTATTATACCATAATACAATATGAATAAGGTGAATAAACATACTATCGAGACTCATTATATAATTTGAATTATTTCCAATGTATATGGAATATGTGTCATTAATTAATAGTTTTTTTACTTAGTTTCTTAGTGATGAAGTAACCTAAAATTTGGTGATGGAGAACAAGAAAAATATTTAAATTGTTTACATCTATTATTTCATAATACAATATGAATATGGTGAATAAACATATTATCGAGACTCATTATATAATTTGAATTATTTCCAATGTATATGGAATACGTGTCATTAATTAATAGTTTTTTTACTTAGTTTCTTAGTGATGAAGTAACCTAAAATTTGGTGATGGAGAAGAAGAAAAATATTGAAATTGTTTATATATATTATACCATAATACAATATGAATATGGTGAATAAACATACTATCGAGACTCATTATATAATTTGAATTATTTCAAATGTATATGGAATATGTGTCATTAAGTAATAGTCTTTTAACTTAGTTTCTTAGTGATGAAGTAACCTAAAATTTGGTGATGGAGAAAAAGAAAAATATTGAAATTGTTTACATCTATTATACCATAATATAATATGAATATGGTGAATAAATATACTCTCGGGCCTCATTATATAATTTAATGTTATAACCAATCTATATGAAATATGTGTAATTAATTAATAGTTTTTAAACTTAGTTTCTTAACGATGAAGCAACCTAAAATTTGGAGATGGAGAAGAAGAAAAATATTGAAATTGTTTACATCTATTATACCATAATACAATATGAATAAGGTGAATAAACATACTATCGAGACTCATTATATAATTTGAATTATTAGCAATGTATATGAAATATGTGTCATTAAGTAATAGTCTTTTAACTTAGTTTCTTGGTGAAGAAGTAACCTAAAATTTGGTGATGGAGAAGAAGAAAAATATTGAAATTGTTTACATCTAATATACCATAATACAATATAAATATGGTGAATAAACATACTATCGAGACTCATTATATAATTTGAATTATTTCCAATGTATATGGAATATGTGTCATTAATTAATAATTTTTTTACTTAGTTTCTTAGTGATGAAGTAACCTAAAATTTGGTGATGGAGAAGAAGAAAGATATTGAAATTGTTTACATCTATTATACCATAATACAATATGAATATGGTGAATAAACATACTATCGAGACTCATTATATAATTTGAATTATTTCCAATGTATATGGAATATGTGTCATTAATTAATAGTTTTTTTACTTAGTTTCTTAGTGATGAAGTAACCTAAAATTTGGTGATGGAGAAGAAGAAAAATATTGAAATTGTTTACATCTATTATTTCATAATACAATATGAATATGGTGAATAAACATATTATCGAGACTCATTATATAATTTGAATTATTTCCAATGTATATGGAATACGTGTCATTAATTAATAGTTTTTTTACTTAGTTTCTTAGTGATGAAGTAACCTAAAATTTGGTGATGGAGAAGAAGAAAAATATTGAAATTGTTTATATATATTATACCATAATACAATATGAATATGGTGAATAAACATACTATCGAGACTCATTATATAATTTGAATTATTTCAAATGTATATGGAATATGTGTCATTAAGTAATAGTCTTTTAACTTAGTTTCTTAGTGATGAAGTAACCTAAAATTTGGTGATGGAGAAAAAGAAAAATATTGAAATTGTTTACATCTATTATACCATAATATAATATGAATATGGTGAATAAATATACTCTCGGGCCTCATTATATAATTTAATGTTATAACCAATCTATATGAAATATGTGTAATTAATTAATAGTTTTTAAACTTAGTTTCTTAACGATGAAGCAACCTAAAATTTGGAGATGGAGAAGAAGAAAAATATTGAAATTGTTTACATCTATTATACCATAATACAATATGAATAAGGTGAATAAACATACTATCGAGACTCATTATATAATTTGAATTATTAGCAATGTATATGAAATATGTGTCATTAAGTAATAGTCTTTTAACTTAGTTTCTTGGTGAAGAAGTAACCTAAAATTTGGTGATGGAGAAGAAGAAAAATATTGAAATTGTTTACATCTAATATACCATAATACAATATAAATATGGTGAATAAACATACTATCGAGACTCATTATATAATTTGAATTATTTCCAATGTATATGGAATATGTGTCATTAATTAATAATTTTTTTACTTAGTTTCTTAGTGATGAAGTAACCTAAAATTTGGTGATGGAGAAGAAGAAAGATATTGAAATTGTTTACATCTATTATACCATAATACAATATGAATATGGTGAATAAACATACTATCGAGACTCATTATATAATTTGAATTATTTCCAATGTATATGGAATATGTGTCATTAATTAATAGTTTTTTTACTTAGTTTCTTAGTGATGAAGTAACCTAAAATTTGGTGATGGAGAAGAAGAAAAATATTGAAATTGTTTACATCTATTATACCATAATACAATATGAATATGGTGAATAAATATACTATCGGGCTTTCATTATATAATTTGAATTATTTCCAATGTATATGGAATATGTGTCATTAATTAATAGTTTTTTTACTTAGTTTCTTAGTTATTAAGTAACCTAAAATTTGATGATGGAGAAGAAGAAAAATATTGAAATTGTTTACATCTATTATACCATAATACAATATGAATATGGTGAATAAACATACTATCGAGACTCATTATATAATTTGAATTATTTCCAATGTATATGGAATATGTGTCATTAATTAATAGTTTTTTTACTTAGTTTCTTAGTGATGAAGTAACCTAAAATTTGGTGATGGAGAAGAAGAAAAATATTGAAATTGTTTACATCTATTATACCATAATACAATATGAATATGGTGAATAAACATACTATCGAGACTCATTATATAATTTGAATTATTTCCAATGTATATGGAATACGTGTCATTAATTAATAGTTTTTTTACTTAGTTTCTTAGTGATGAAGTAACCTAAAATTTGGTGATGGAGAAGAAAAAAAATATTGAAATTGTTTACATATATCATACCATAATACAATATGAATATGGTGAATAAACATACTATCGAGACTCATTATATAATTTGAATTATTTCAAATGTATATGGAATATGTGTCATTAAGTAATAGTCTTTTAACTTAGTTTCTTAGTGATGAAGTAACCTAAAATTTGGTGATGGAGAAAAAGAAAAATATTGAAATTGTTTACATCTATTATACCATAATATAATATGAATATGGTGAATAAATATACTATCGGGCCTCATTATATAGTTTAATGTTATAACCAATCTATATGAAATATGTGTAATTAATTAATAGTTTTTAAACTTAGTTTCTTAACGATGAAGCAACCTAAAATTTGGAGATGGAGAAGAAGAAAAATATTGAAATTGTTTACATCTATTATACCATAATACAATATGAATATGGTGAATAAACATACTATCGAGTCTCATTATATAATTTGAATTATTAGCAATGTATATGAAATATGTGTCACTAAGTAATAGTCTTTTAACTTAGTTTCTTGGTGAAGAAGTAACCTAAAATTTGGTGATGGAGAAGAAGAAAAATATTGAAATTCTTTACATCTATTATACCATAATATAATATGAATATGGTGAATAAATATACTATCAGGCCTCAATATATAATTTGAATTATTAGCAATGTATATGAAATATGTGTCATTAATTAATAGTTTTTTAACTTAGTTTCTTAGTTATGAAGTAACCTAAAATTTGGTGATGGAGAAAAGAAAAATATGTAAATTGTTTACATCTATTATACCATAATACAATATGAATATGGTGAATAAACATACTATCAAGACTCATTATATAATTTGAATTATTTCCAATGTATATGGAATATGTGTCACTAATTAATAGTTTTTTTACTTTGTTTCATAGTGATGAAGTAACCTAAAATTTGGTGATGGAGAAGAAGAAAAATATTTAAATTGTTTACATCTATTATACCATAATACAATATGAAAATGGTGAATAAACATACTATCGAGACTCATTATATAATTTGAATTATTGAAAATGTATATGGAATATGTGTCATTAAGTAATAGTGTTTTCACTTAGTTTCTTAGTGATGAAGTAACCTAAAATTTGGTGATGGAGAAGAAGAAAAATATTGAAATTCTTTACATCTATTATACCATAATATAATATGAATATGGTGAATAAATATACTATCAGGCCTCATTATATCATTTGAATTATTAGCAATGTATATGAAATATGTGTCATTAATTAATAGTCTTTTAACTTAGTTTCTTGGTGAAGAAGTAACCTAAAATTTGGTGATGAAAAAGAAGAAAAATATTGAAATTGTTTACATCTAATATACCATAATACAATATAAATATGGTGAATAAACATACTATCGAGACTCATTATATAATTTGAATTATTTCCAATGTATATGGAATATGTGTCATTAATTAATATTTTTTTTTACTTAGTTTCTTGGTGATGAAGTAACCTAAAATTTGGTGATGGAGAAGAAGAAAAATACTGAAATTGTTTACATCTATTATACCATAATACAATATGAATATGGTGAATAAACATACTATCGAGACTCATTATATAATTTGAATTATTTCAAATGTATATGGAATATGTGTCATTAAGTAATAGTCTTTTAACTTAGTTTCTTAATGATGAAGTAACCTAAAATTTGGTGATGGAGTAAAAGAAAAATATTGAAATTGTTTACATCTATTATACCATAATATAATATGAATATGGTGAATAAATATACTATCAGGCCTCATTATATCATTTGAATTATTAGCAATGTATATGAAATATGTGTCATTAATTAATAGTCTTTTAACTTAGTTTCTTGGTGAAGAAGTAACCTAAAATTTGGTGATGAAAAAGAAGAAAAATATTGAAATTGTTTACATCTAATATACCATAATACAATATAAATATGGTGAATAAACATACTATCGAGACTCATTATATAATTTGAATTATTTCCAATGTATATGGAATATGTGTCATTAATTAATATTTTTTTTTACTTAGTTTCTGGGTGATGAAGTAACCTAAAATTTGGTGATGGAGAAGAAGAAAAATACTGAAATTGTTTACATCTATTATACCATAATACAATATGAATATGGTGAATAAACATACTATCGAGACTCATTATATAATTTGAATTATTTCAAATGTATATGGAATATGTGTCATTAAGTAATAGTCTTTTAACTTAGTTTCTTAATGATGAAGTAACCTAAAATTTGGTGATGGAGTAAAAGAAAAATATTGAAATTGTTTACATCTATTATACCATAATATAATATGAATATGGTGAATAAATATACTATCGGGCCTCATTATATAATTTAATGTTATAACCAATCTATATGAAATATGTGTCATTAATTAGTAGTTTTTAAACTTAGTTTCTTAACGATGAAGCAACCTAAAATTTGGAGATGGAGAAGAAGAAAAATATTGAAATTGTTTACATCTATTATACCATAATACAATATGAATATGGTGAATAAATATACTATCGAGACTCATTATATAATTTGAATTATTAGCAATGTATATGAAATATGTGTCATTAATTAATAGTCTTTTAACTTAGTTTCTTGGTGAAGAAGTAACCTAAAATTTTGTGATGAAAAAGAAGAAAAATATTGAAATTGTTTACATCTAATATACCATAATACAATATAAATATGGTGAATAAACATACTATCGAGACTCATTATATAATTTGAATTATTTCCAATGTATATGGAATACGTGTCATTAATTAATAGTTTTTTTACTTAGTTTCTTAGTGATGAAGTAACCTAAAATTTGGTGATGGAGAAGAAGAAAAATATTGAAATTGTTTACATATATTATACCATAATACAATATGAATATGGTGAATAAACACACTATCGAGACTCATTATATAATTTGAATTATTTCAAATGTATATGGAATATGTGTCATTAAGTAATAGTCTTTTAACTTAGTTTCTTAGTGATGAAGTAACCTAAAATTTGGTGATGGAGAAAAAGAAAAATATTGAAATTGTTTACATCTATTATACCATAATATAATATGAATATGGTGAATAAATATACTATCAGGCCTCATTATATAATTTAATGTTATAACCAATCTATATGAAATATGTGTAATTAATTAATAGTTTTTAAACTTAGTTTCTTAACGATGAAGCAACCTAAAATTTGGAGATGGAGAAGAAGAAAAATATTGAAATTGTTTACATCTAGTATACCATAATACAATATGAATATGGTGAATAAACATACTATCGAGACTCATTATATAATTTGAATTATTAGCAATGTATATGAAATATGTGTCATTAAGTAATAGTCTTTTAACTTAGTTTCTTGGTGAAGAAGTAACCTAAAATTTGGTGATGGAGAAGAAGAAAAATATTGAAATTCTTTACATCTATTATACCATAATATAATATGAATATGGTGAATAAATATACTATCAGGCCTCAATATATAATTTGAATTATTAGCAATGTATATGAAATATGTGTCATTAATTAATAGTTTTTTAACTTAGTTTCTTAGTTATGAAGTAACCTAAAATTTGGTGATGAAAAAGAAGAAAAATATTGAAATTGTTTACATCTAATATACCATAATATAATATAAATATGGTGAATAAACATACTATCGAGACTCATTATATAATTTTAATTATTTCAAATATATATGGAATATTTGTCATTAAGTAATAGTCTTTTAAATTAGTTTCTTATTGATGAAGTAACCTAAAATTTTGTGATGGAGAAGAAGAAAAATATTGAAATTGTAGACATCTATTATACCATAATACAATATGAATATGGTGAATAAACATACTATCGAGACTCATTATATAATTTGAATTATTTCCAATGTATATGGAATATGTGTCATTAATTAATAGTTTTTTTACTTAGTTTCTTAGTGATGAAGTAACCTAAAATTTGGTGATGGAGAAAAGAAAAATATTGAAATTGTTTACATCTATTATACCATAATACAATATGAATATGGTGAATAAACATACTATCGAGACTCATTATATAATTTGAATTATTTCCAATGTATATGGAATATGTGTCATTAATTAATAGTTTTTTTACTTAGTTTCATAGTGATGAAGTAACCTAAAATTTGGTGATGGAGAAGAAGAAAAATATTTAAATTGTTTACATCTATTATACCATAATACAATATGAATATGGTGAATAAACATACTATCGAGACTCATTATATAATTTGAATTATTGCAAATGTATATGGAATATGTGTCATTAAGTAATAGTGTTTTCACTTAGTTTCTTAGTGATGAAGTAACCTAAAATTTGGTGATGGAGAAGAAGAAAAATATTGAAATTCTTTACATCTATTATACCATAATATAATATGAATATGGTGAATAAATATACTATCAGGCCTCATTATATCATTTGAATTATTAGCAATGTATATGAAATATGTGTCATTAATTAATAATCTTTTAACTTAGTTTCTTGGTGAAGAAGTAACCTAAAATTTGGTGATGAAAAAGAAGAAAAATATTGAAATTGTTTACGTCTAATATACCATAATACAATATAAATATGGTGAATAAACATACTATCGAGACTAATTATATAATTTGAATTATTTCCAATGTATATGGAATATGTGTCATTAATTAATATTTTTTTTTACTTAGTTTCTTAGTGATGAAGTAACCTAAAATTTGGTGATGGAGAAGAAGAAAAATATTGAAATTGTTTACATCTATTATACCATAATACAATATGAATATGGTGAATAAACATACTATTGAGACTCATTATATAATTTGAATTATTTCCAATGTATATGGAATACGTGTCATTAATTAATAGTTTTTTTACTTAGTTTCTTAGTTATGAAGTAACCTAAAATTTGGTGATGGAGAAGAAGAAAAATAATGAAATTGTTTACATCTATTATACCATAATACAATATGAATATGGTGAATAAACATACTATCGAGACTCATTATATAATTTGAATTATTTCAAATGTATATGGAATATGTGTCATTAATTAATAGTTTTTAAACTTAGTTTCTTAATGATGAAGCAACCTAAAATTTGGAGATGGAGAAGAAGAAAAATATTGAAATTGTTTATATCTATTATACAATAATACAATATGAATATGGTGAATAAATATACTATCGAGACTCATTATATAATTTGAATTATTAGGAATGTATATGAAATATGTGTCATTAATTAATAGTCTTTTAACTTAGTTTCTTGGTGAAGAAGTAACCTAAAATTTGGTGATAAAAAAGAAGAAAAATATTTAAATTGTTTACATCTATTATACCATAATACAATATGAATATGGTGAATAAACATACTATCGAGACTCATTATATAATTTGAATTATTGCAAATGTATATGGAATATGTGTCATTAAGTAATAGTGTTTTCACTTAGTTTCTTAGTGATGAACTAACCTAAAATTTGGTGATAGAGAAGAAGAAAAATATTGAAATTCTTTACATCTATTATACCATAATATAATATGAATATGGTGAATAAATATACTATCATGCCTCATTATATCATTTGAATTATTAGCAATGTATATGAAATATGTGTCATTAATTAATAGTCTTTTAACTTAGTTTCTTGGTGAAGAAGTAACCTAAAATTTGGTGATGAAAAAGAAGAAAAATATTGAAATTGTTTACGTCTAATATACCATAATACAATATAAATATGGTGAATAAACATACTATCGAGACTCATTATATAATTTGAATTATTTCCAATGTATATGGAATATGTGTCATTAATTAATATTTTTTTTTACTTAGTTTCTGGGTGATGAAGTAACCTAAAATTTGGTGATGGAGAAGAAGAAAAATATTGAAATTGTTTACATCTATTATACCATAATACAATATGAATATGGTGAATAAACATACTATTGAGACTCATTATATAATTTGAATTATTTCCAATGTATATGGAATACGTGTCATTAATTAATAGTTTTTTTACTTAGTTTCTTAGTTATGAAGTAACCTGAAATTTGGTGATGGAGAAGAAGAAAAATACTGAAATTGTTTACATCTATTATACCATAATACAATATGAATATGGTGAATAAACATACTATCGAGACTCATTATATAATTTGAATTATTTCAAATGTATATGGAATATGTGTCATTAAGTAATAGTCTTTTAACTTAGTTTCTTAATGATGAAGTAACCTAAAATTTGGTGATGGAGTAAAAGAAAAATATTGAAATTGTTTACATCTATTATACCATAATATAATATGAATATGGTGAATAAATATACTATCGGGCCTCATTATATAATTTAATGTTATAACCAATCTATATGAAATATGTGTCATTAATTAGTAGTTTTTAAACTTAGTTTCTTAACGATGAAGCAACCTAAAATTTGGAGATGGAGAAGAAGAAAAATATTGAAATTGTTTACATCTATTATACCATAATACAATATGAATATGGTGAATAAATATACTATCGAGACTCATTATATAATTTGAATTATTAGCAATGTATATGAAATATGTGTCATTAATTAATAGTCTTTTAACTTAGTTTCTTGGTGAAGAAGTAACCTAAAATTTTGTGATGAAAAAGAAGAAAAATATTGAAATTGTTTACATCTAATATACCATAATACAATATAAATATGGTGAATAAACATACTATCGAGACTCATTATATAATTTGAATTATTTCCAATGTATATGGAATACGTGTCATTAATTAATAGTTTTTTTACTTAGTTTCTTAGTGATGAAGTAACCTAAAATTTGGTGATGGAGAAGAAGAAAAATATTGAAATTGTTTACATATATTATACCATAATACAATATGAATATGGTGAATAAACACACTATCGAGACTCATTATATAATTTGAATTATTTCAAATGTATATGGAATATGTGTCATTAAGTAATAGTCTTTTAACATAGTTTCTTAGTGATGAAGTAACCTAAAATTTGATGATGGAGAAAAAGAAAAATATTGAAATTGTTTACATCTATTATACCATAATATAATATGAATATGGTGAATAAATATACTATCAGGCCTCATTATATAATTTAATGTTATAACCAATCTATATGAAATATGTGTAATTAATTAATAGTTTTTAAACTTAGTTTCTTAACGATGAAGCAACCTAAAATTTGGAGATGGAGAAGAAGAAAAATATTGAAATTGTTTACATCTAGTATACCATAATACAATATGAATATGGTGAATAAACATACTATCGAGACTCATTATATAATTTGAATTATTAGCAATGTATATGAAATATGTGTCATTAAGTAATAGTCTTTTAACTTAGTTTCTTGGTGAAGAAGTAACCTAAAATTTGGTGATGGAGAAGAAGAAAAATATTGAAATTCTTTACATCTATTATACCATAATATAATATGAATATGGTGAATAAATATACTATCAGGCCTCAATATATAATTTGAATTATTAGCAATGTATATGAAATATGTGTCATTAATTAATAGTTTTTTAACTTAGTTTCTTAGTTATGAAGTAACCTAAAATTTGGTGATGAAAAAGAAGAAAAATATTGAAATTGTTTACATCTAATATACCATAATATAATATAAATATGGTGAATAAACATACTATCGAGACTCATTATATAATTTTAATTATTTCAAATAT
The DNA here is from genome assembly GCA_948472305.1 of Vicia faba. NCBI lineage: Eukaryota > Viridiplantae > Streptophyta > Magnoliopsida > Fabales > Fabaceae > Vicia > Vicia faba. The sequence continues at coordinate 21,366 of CATIWC010003196.1, read as the reverse complement.
ATATGGAATATTTGTCATTAAGTAATAGTCTTTTAAATTAGTTTCTTATTGATGAAGTAACCTAAAATTTTGTGATGGAGAAGAAGAAAAATATTGAAATTGTAGACATCTATTATACCATAATACAATATGAATATGGTGAATATACATACTATCGAGACTCATTATATAATTTGAATTATTTCCAATGTATATGGAATATGTGTCATTAATTAATAGTTTTTTTACTTAGTTTCTTAGTGATGAAGTAACCTAAAATTTTGTGATGGAGAAGAAGAAAAATATTGAAATTGTAGACATCTATTATACCATAATACAATATGAATATGGTGAATAAACATACTATCGAGACTCATTATATAATTTGAATTATTTCCAATGTATATGGAATATGTGTCATTAATTAATAGTTTTTTTACTTAGTTTCTTAGTGATGAAGTAACCTAAAATTTGGTGATGGAGAAAAGAAAAATATTGAAATTGTTTACATCTATTATACCATAATACAATATGAATATGGTGAATAAACATACTATCGAGACTCATTATATAATTTGAATTATTTCCAATGTATATGGAATATGTGTCATTAATTAATAGTTTTTTTACTTAGTTTCATAGTGATGAAGTAACCTAAAATTTGGTGATGAAAAAGAAGAAAAATATTGAAATTGTTTACGTCTAATATACCATAATACAATATAAATATGGTGAATAAACATACTATCGAGACTAATTATATAATTTGAATTATTTCCAATGTATATGGAATATGTGTCATTAATTAATATTTTTTTTTACTTAGTTTCTTAGTGATGAAGTAACCTAAAATTTGGTGATGGAGAAGAAGAAAAATATTGAAATTGTTTACATCTATTATACCATAATACAATATGAATATGGTGAATAAACATACTATTGAGACTCATTATATAATTTGAATTATTTCCAATGTATATGGAATACGTGTCATTAATTAATAGTTTTTTTACTTAGTTTCTTAGTTATGAAGTAACCTAAAATTTGGTGATGGAGAAGAAGAAAAATAATGAAATTGTTTACATCTATTATACCATAATACAATATGAATATGGTGAATAAACATACTATCGAGACTCATTATATAATTTGAATTATTTCAAATGTATATGGAATATGTGTCATTAATTAATAGTTTTTAAACTTAGTTTCTTAATGATGAAGCAACCTAAAATTTGGAGATGGAGAAGAAGAAAAATATTGAAATTGTTTATATCTATTATACAATAATACAATATGAATATGGTGAATAAATATACTATCGAGACTCATTATATAATTTGAATTATTAGGAATGTATATGAAATATGTGTCATTAATTAATAGTCTTTTAACTTAGTTTCTTGGTGAAGAAGTAACCTAAAATTTGGTGATAAAAAAGAAGAAAAATATTTAAATTGTTTACATCTATTATACCATAATACAATATGAATATGGTGAATAAACATACTATCGAGACTCATTATATAATTTGAATTATTGCAAATGTATATGGAATATGTGTCATTAAGTAATAGTGTTTTCACTTAGTTTCTTAGTGATGAACTAACCTAAAATTTGGTGATAGAGAAGAAGAAAAATATTGAAATTCTTTACATCTATTATACCATAATATAATATGAATATGGTGAATAAATATACTATCATGCCTCATTATATCATTTGAATTATTAGCAATGTATATGAAATATGTGTCATTAATTAATAGTCTTTTAACTTAGTTTCTTGGTGAAGAAGTAACCTAAAATTTGGTGATGAAAAAGAAGAAAAATATTGAAATTGTTTACGTCTAATATACCATAATACAATATAAATATGGTGAATAAACATACTATCGAGACTCATTATATAATTTGAATTATTTCCAATGTATATGGAATATGTGTCATTAATTAATATTTTTTTTACTTAGTTTCTTAGTGATGAAGTAACCTAAAATTTGGTGATGGAGAAGAAGAAAAATATTGAAATTGTTTACATCTATTATACCATAATACAATATGAATATGGTGAATAAACATACTATTGAGACTCATTATATAATTTGAATTATTTCCAATGTATATGGAATACGTGTCATTAATTAATAGTTTTTTTACTTAGTTTCTTAGTTATGAGGTAACCTAAAATTTGGTGATGGAGAAGAAGAAAAATACTGAAATTATTTACATCTATTATACCATAATACAATATGAATATGGTGAATAAACATACTATCGAGACTCATTATATAATTTGAATTATTTCAAATGTATATGGAATATGTGTCATTAAGTAATAGTCTTTTAACTTAGTTTCTTAATGATGAAGTAACCTAAAATTTGGTGATGGAGTAAAAGAAAAATATTGAAATTGTTTACATCTATTATACCATAATATAATATGAATATGGTGAATAAATATACTATCGGGCCTCATTATATAATTTAATGTTATAACCAATCTATATGAAATATGTGTCATTAATTAATAGTTTTTAAACTTAGTTTCTTAACGATGAAGCAGCCTAAAATTTGGAGATGGAGAAGAAGAAAAATATTGAAATTGTTTACATCTATTATACCATAATACAATATGAATATGGTGAATAAATATACTATCGAGACTCATTATATAATTTGAATTATTAGCAATGTATATGAAATATGTGTCATTAATTAATAGTCTTTTAACTTAGTTTCTTGGTGAAGAAGTAACCTAAAATTTGGTGATGAAAAAGAAGAAAAATATTGAAATTGTTTACATCTAATATACCATAATACAATATAAATATGGTGAATAAACATACTATCGAGACTCATTATATAATTTGAATTATTTCCAATGTATATGGAATATGTGTCATTAATTAATATTTTTTTACTTAGTTTCTTAGTGATGAAGTAACCTAAAATTTGATGATGGAGAAGAAGAAAAATATTGAAATTGTTTACATCTATTATACCATAATACAATATGAATATGGTGAATAAACATACTATCGAGACTCATTATATAATTTGAATTATTTCCAATGTATATGGAATATGTGTCATTAATTAATAGTTTTTTTACTTAGTTTCTTTGTGATGAAGTAACCTAAAATTTGGTGATGGAGAAGAAGAATAATATTGAAATTGTTTACATCTATTATACCATAATACAATATGAATATGGTGAATAAACATACTATTGAGACTCATTATATAATTTGAATTATTTCCAATGTATATGGAATACGTGTCATTAATTAATAGTTTTTTTACTTAGTTTCTTAGTTATGAAGTAACCTAAAATTTGGTGATGGAGAAGAAGAAAAATACTGAAATTGTTTACATCTATTATACCATAATACAATATGAATATGATGAATAAACATACTATCGAGACTCATTATATAATTTGAATTATTTCAAATGTATATGGAATATGTGTCATTAAGTAATAGTCTTTTAACTTAGTTTCTTAAAGATGAAGTAACCTAAAATTTGGTGATGGAGTAAAAGAAAAATATTGAAATTGTTTACATCTATTATACCATAATATAATATGAATATGGTGAATAAATATACTATTGGGCCTCATTATATAATTTAATGTTATAACCAATCTATATGAAATATGTGTCATTAATTAATAGTTTTTAAACTTAGTTTCTTAACGATGAAGCAATCTAAAATTTGGAGATGGAGAAGAAGAAAAATATTGAAATTGTTTACATCTATTATACCATAATACAATATGAATATGGTGAATAAATATACTATCGAGACTCATTATATAATTTGAATTATTAGCAATGTATATGAAATATGTGTCATTAATTAATAGTTTTTTAACTTAGTTTCTTGGTGAAGAAGTAACCTAAAATTTGGTGATGAAAAAGAAAAAAAATATTGAAATTGTTTACATCTAATATACCATAATACAATATAAATATGGTGAATAAACATACTATCGAGACTCATTATATAATTTGAATTATTTCCAATGTATATGGAATATGTGTCATTAATTAATAGTTTTTTTACTTAATTTCTTAGTGATGAAGTAACCTAAAATTTGGTGATGGAGAAGAAGAATAATATTGAAATTGTTTACATCTATTATACCATAATACAATATGAATATGGTGAATAAACATACTATTGAGACTCATTATATAATTTGAATTATTTCCAATGTATATGGAATACGTGTCATTAATTAATAGTTTTTTTACTTAGTTTCTTAGTTATGAAGTAACCTAAAATTTGGTGATGGGGAAGAAGAAAAATACTGAAATTGTTTACATCTATTATACCATAATACAATATGAATATGATGAATAAACATACTATCGAGACTCATTATATAATTTGAATTATTTCAAATGTATATGGAATATGTGTCATTAAGTAATAGTCTTTTAACTTAGTTGCTTAATGATGAAGTAACCTAAAATTTGGTGATGGAGTAAAAGAAAAATATTGAAATTGTTTACATCTATTATACCATAATATAATATGAATATGGTGAATAAATATACTATCGGGCCTCATTATATAATTTAATGTTATAACCAATCTATATGAAATATGTGTCATTAATTAATAGTTTTTAAACTTAGTTTCTTAACGATGAAGCAACCTAAAATTTGGAGATGGAGAAGAAGAAAAATATTGAAATTGTTTACATCTATTATACCATAATACAATATGAATATGGTGAATAAATATACTATCGAGACTCATTATATAATTTGAATTATTAGCAATGTATATGAAATATGTGTCATTAATTAATAGTTTTTTAACTTAGTTTCTTGGTGAAGAAGTAACCTAAAATTTGGTGATGAAAAAGAAAAAAAATATTGAAATTGTTTACATCTAATATACAATAATACAATATAAATATGGTGAATAAACATACTATCGAGACTCATTATATAATTTGAATTATTTCCAATGTATATGGAATATGTGTCATTAATTAATAATTTTTTTACTTAGTTTCTTAGTGATGAAGTAACCTAAAATTTGGTGATGGAGAAGAAGAAAAATATTGAAATTGTTTACATCTATTATACCATAATACAATATGAATATGGTGAATAAACATACTATCGAGACTCATTATATAATTTGAATTATTTCCAATGTATATGGAATATGTGTCATTAATTAATAGTTTTTTTACTTAGTTTCTTAGTGATGAAGTAACCTAAAATTTGGTGATGGAGAAGAAGAAAAATATTGAAATTGTTTACATCTATTATACCATAATACATTATGAATATGGTGAATAAACATACTATCGAGACTCATTATATAATTTGAATTATTTCAAATGTATATGGAATATGTGTCATTAAGTAATAGTCTTTTAACTTAATTTCTTAGTGATGAAGTAACCTAAAATTTGGTGATGGAGAAGAAGAAAAATATTGAAATTCTTTACATCTATTATACCATAATATAATATGAATATGGTGAATAAATATACTATCAGGCCTCATTATATAATTTGAATTATTAGCAATGTATATGAAATATGTGTCATTAATTAATAGTCTTTTAACTTAGTTTCTTGGTGAAGAAGTAACCTAAAATTTGGTGATGAAAAAGAAGAAAAATATTGAAATTGTTTACATCTAATATACCATAATATAATATAAATATGGTGAATAAACATATTATCGAGACTCATTATATAATTTGAATTATTTCCAATGTATATGGAATATGTGTCATTAATTAATAGTTTTTTTACTTAGTTTCTTAGTTATTAAGTAACCTAAAATTTGGTGATGGGGAAGAAAAATAATGAAATTGTTTACATCTATTATACCATAATACAATATGAATATGGTGAATAAACATACTATCGAGACTCATTATATAATTTGAATTATTTCAAATGTATATGGAATATGTGTCATTAATTAATAGTTTTTAAACTTAGTTTCTTAACGATGAAGCAACCTAAAATTTGGAGATGGAGAAGAAGAAAAATATTGAAATTGTTTACATCTATTATACAATAATACAATATGAATATGGTGAATAAATATACTATCGAGACTCATTATATAATTTGAATTATTAGCAATGTATATGAAATATGTGTCATTAATTAATAGTCTTTTAACTTAGTTTCTTGGTGAAGAAGTAACCTAAAATTTGGTGATAAAAAAGAAGAAAAATATTGAAATTGTTTACATCTAATATACCATAATACAATATAAATATGGTGAATAAACATACTATCGAGACTCATTATATAATTTGAATTATTTCCAATTTATATGGAATATGTATCATTAATTAATATTTTTTTACTTAGTTTCTTAGTGATGAAGTAACATAAAATTTGGTGATGGAGAAGAAGACAAATATTGAAATTGTTTACATCTATTATACCATAATACAATATGAATATGGTGAATAAAACATACTATCGAGACTCATTATATAATTTGAATTATTTCCAATGTATATGGAATATGTGTCATTAATTAATTACTTAGTTTCTTAGTGATGAAGTAACCTAAAATTTGGTGATGCAGAAGAAGAAAAATATTGAAATTGTTTACATCTATTATACCATAATACAATATGAATATGGTGAATAAACATACTATCGAGGACTCATTATATAATTTGAATTATTTCAAATGTATATGGAATATGTGTCATTAAGTAATAGTCTTTTAACTTAGTTTCTTAGTCATGAAGTAACCTAAAATTTGGTGATGGAGAAGAAGAAAAATATTGAAATTCTTTACATCTATTATACCATAATATAATATGAATATGGTGAATAAATATACTATCAGGCCTCATTATATAATTTGAATTATTAGCAATGTATATGAAATATGTGTCATTAATTAATAGTCTTTTAACTTAGTTTCTTGGTGAAGAAGTAACCTAAATTTGGTGATGAAAAAGAAGAAAAATATTGAAATTGTTTACATCTAATATACCATAATATAATATAAATATGGTGAATAAACATACTATCGAGACTCATTATATAAATTGAATTATTTCCAATGTATATGGAATATGTGTCATTAATTAATAGTTTTTTTACTTAGTTTCTTAGTTATGAAGTAACCTAAAATTTGGTGATGGAGAAGAAAAATACTGAAATTGTTTACATCTATTATACCATAATACAATAAAAATATGGTGAATAAACATACTATCGAGACTCATTATATAATTTGAATTATTTCAAATGAATATGGAATATGTGTCATTAATTAATAGTTTTTTTACTTAGTTTCTTAGTGTTGAAGTAACCTAAAATTTGGTGATGGAGAAGAAGAAAAATATTGAAATTGTTTACATCTATTATACCATAATACAATATGAATATGGTGAATAAATATACTATCGAGACTCATTATATAATTTGAATTATTAGCAATGTATATGAAATATGTGTCATTAATTAATAGTCTTTTAACTTAGTTTCTTGGTGAAGAAGTAACCTAAAATTTGGTGATGAAAAGAAGAAAAATATTGAAATTGTTTACATCTAATATACCATAATACAATATAAATATGGTGAATAAACATACTATCGAGACTCATTATATAATTTGAATTATTTCCAATTTATATGGAATATGTGTCATTAATTAATATTTTTTTTACTTAGTTTCTTAGTGATGAAGTAACCTAAAATTTGGTGATGGAGAAGAAGAAAAATATTGAAATTGTTTACATCTATTATACCATAATACAATATGAATATGGTGAATAAACATACTATCGAGACTCATTATATAATTTGAATTATTTCCAATGTATATGGAATATGTGTCATTAATTAATAGTTTTTTTACTTAGTTTCTTAGTGGTGAATTAACCTAAAATTTGGTGATGGAGAAGAAGAAAAATATTGAAATTGTTTACATCTATTATACCATAATACAATATGAATATGGTGAATAAACATACTATTGAGACTCATTATATAATTTGAATTATTTCCAATGTATATGGAATATGTGTCATTAATTAATTACTTAGTTTCTTAGTGATGAAGTAACCTAAAATTTGGTGATGGAGAAGAAGAAAAATATTGAAATTGTTTACATCTATTATACCATAATACAATATGAATATGGTGAATAAACATACTATCGAGACTCATTATATAATTTGAATTATTTCAAATGTATATGGAATATGTGTCATTAAGTAATAGTCTTTTAACTTAGTTTCTTAGTGATGAAGTAACCTAAAATTTGGTGATGGAGAAGAAGAAAAATATTGAAATTGTTTACATCTATTATACCATAATACAATATGAATATGGTGAATAAACATACTATCGAGACTCATTATATAATTTGAATTATTTCCAATGTATATGGAATATGTGTCATTAATTAATAGTTTTTTTTACTTAGTTTCTTAGTGATGAAGTAACCTAAAATTTGGTGATGGAGAAGAAGAAAAATATTGAAATTGTTTACATCTATTATACCATAATACATTATGAATATGGTGAATAAACATACTATCGAGACTCATTATATAATTTGAATTATTTCAAATGTATATGGAATATGTGTCATTAAGTAATAGTCTTTTAACTTAGTTTCTTAGTGATGAAGTAACCTAAAATTTGGTGATGGAGAAGAAGAAAAATATTGAAATTCTTTACATCTATTATACCATAATATAATATGAATATGGTGAATAAATATACTATCAGGCCTCATTATATAATTTGAATTATTAGCAATGTATATGAAATATGTGTCATTAATTAATAGTCTTTTAACTTAGTTTCTTGGTGAAGAAGTAACCTAAAATTTGGTGATAAAAAAAGAAGAAAAATATTGAAATTGTTTACATCTAATATACCATAATATAATATAAATATGGTGAATAAACATACTATCGAGACTCATTATATAATTTGAATTATTTCCAATGTATATGGAATATGTGTCATTAATTAATAGTTTTTTTACTTAGTTTCTTAGTTATTAAGTAACCTAAAATTTGGTGATGGGAAAGAAAAATAATGAAATTGTTTACATCTATTATACCATAATACAATATGAATATGGTGAATAAACATACTATCGAGACTCATTATATAATTTGAATTATTTCAAATGTATATGGAATATGTGTCATTAATTAATAGTTTTTAAACTTAGTTTCTTAACGATGAAGCAACCTAAAATTTGGAGATGGAGAAGAAGAAAATTATTGAAATTGTTTACATCTATTATAGAATAATACAATATGAATATGGTGAATAAATATACTATCGAGACTCATTATATAATTTGAATTATTAGCAATGTATATGAAATATGTGTCATTAATTAATAGTCTTTTAACTTAGTTTCTTGGTGAAGAAGTAACCTAAAATTTGGTGATGAAAAGAAGAAAAATATTGAAATTGTTTACATCTAATATACCATAATACAATATAAATATGGTGAATAAACATACTATCGAGACTCATTATATAATTTGAATTATTTCCAATTTATATGGAATATGTGTCATTAATTAATATTTTTTTTACTTAGTTTCTTAGTGATGAAGTAACCTAAAATTTGGTGATGGAGAAGAAGAAAAATATTGAAATTGTTTACATGTATTATAGCATAATACAATATGAATATGGTGAATAAACATTATATCGAGACTCATTATATAATTTGAATTATTTCCAATGTATATGGAATATGTGTCATTAATTAATAGTTTTTTTACTTAGTTTCTTAGTGATGAAGTAACCTAAAATTTGGTGATGGAGAAGAAGAATAATATTGAAATTGTTTACATCTATTATACCATAATACAATATGAATATGGTGAATAAACATACTATTGAGACTCATTATATAATTTGAATTATTTCCAATGTATATGGAATACGTGTCATTAATTAATAGTTTTTTTTACTTAGTTTCTTAGTTATGAAGTAACCTAAAATTTGGTGATGGAGAAGAAGAAAAATACTGAAATTGTTTACATCTATTATACCATAATATAATATGAATATGGTGAATAAACATACTATCGAGACTCATTATATAATTTGAATTATTTCAAATGTATATGGAATATGTGTCATTAAGTAATAGTCTTTTAACTTAGTTTCTTAATGATGAAGTAACCTAAAATTTGGTGATGGAGTAAAAGAAAAATATTGAAATTGTTTACATCTATTATACCATAATATAATATGAATATGGTGAATAAATATACTATCGGGCCTCATTATATAATTTAATGTTATAACCAATCTATATTAAATATGTGTCATTAATTAATAGTTTTTAAACTTAGTTTCTTAACGATGAAGCAACCTAAAATTTGGAGATGGAGAAGAAGAAAAATATTGAAATTGTTTACATCTATTATACCATAATACAATATGAATATGGTGAATAAATATACTATCGAGAGTCATATATATAATTTGAATTATTAGCAATGTATATGAAATATGTGTCATTAATTAATAGTTTTTTAACTTAGTTTCTTGGTGAAGAAGTAACCTAAAATTTGGTGATGAAAAAGAAGAAAAATATTGAAATTGTTTACATCTAATATACCATAATACAATATAAATATGGTGAATAAACATACTATCGAGACTCATTATATAATTTGAATTATTTCCAATGTATATGGAATATGTGTCATTAATTAATATTTTTTTTACTTAGTTTTATAGTGATGAAGTAACCTAAAATTTGGTGATGGACAAGAAGAAAAATATTGAAATTGTTTACATCTATTATACCATAATACAATATGAATATGGTGAATAAACATACTATCGAGACTCATTATATAATTTGAATTATTTCCAATGTATATGGAATATGTGTCATTAATTAATAGTTTTTTTACTTAGTTTCTTAGTGATGAAGTAACCTAAAATTTGGTGATGGAGAAGAAGAAAAATATTGAAATTGTTTACATCTATTATACCATAATACATTATGAATATGGTGAATAAACATACTATCGAGACTCATTATATAATTTGAATTATTTCAAATGTATATGAAATATGTGTCATTAAGTAATAGTCTTTTAACTTAGTTTCTTAGTCATGAAGTAACCTAAAATTTGGTGATGGAGAAGAAGAAAAATATTGAAATTCTTTACATCTATTATACCATAATATAATATGAATATGGTGAATAAATATACTATCAGGCCTCATTATATAATTTGAATTATTAGCAATGTATATGAAATATGTGTCATTAATTAATAGTCTTTTAACTTAGTTTCTTGGTGAAGAAGTAACCTAAAATTTGGTGATGAAAAAGAAGAAAAATATTGAAATTGTTTACATCTAATATACCATAATATAATATAAATATGGTGAATAAACATACTATCGAGACTCATTATATAATTTTGAATTATTTCCAATGTATATGGAATATGTGTCATTAATTAATAGTTTTTTTACTTAGTTTCTTAGTTATGAAGTAACCTAAAATTTGGTGATGGAGAAGAAAAATACTGAAATTGTTTACATCTATTATACCATAATACAATAAAAATATGGTGAATAAACATACTATCGAGACTCATTATATAATTTGAATTATTTCAAATGAATATGGAATATGTGTCATTAATTAATAGTTTTTTTACTTAGTTTCTTAGTGTTGAAGTAACCTAAAATTTGGTGATGGAGAAGAAGAAAAATATTGAAATTGTTTACATCTATTATACCATAATACAATATGAATATGGTGAATAAATATACTATCGAGACTCATTATATAATTTGAATTATTAGCAATGTATATGAAATATGTGTCATTAATTAATAGTCTTTTAACTTAGTTTCTTGGTGAAGAAGTAACCTAAAATTTGGTGATGAAAAAGAAGAAAAATATTGAAATTGTTTACATCTAATATACCATAATACAATATAAATATGGTGAATAAACATACTATCGAGACTCATTATATAATTTGAATTATTTCCAATTTATATGGAATATGTGTCATTAATTAATATTTTTTTTACTTAGTTTCTTAGTGATGAAGTAACCTAAAATTTGGTGATGGAGAAGAAGAAAAATATTGAAATTGTTTACATCTATTATACCATAATACAATATGAATATGGTGAATAAACATACTATCGAGACTCATTATATAATTTGAATTATTTCCAATGTATATGGAATATGTGTCATTAATTAATAGTTTTTTTACTTAGTTTCTTAGTGGTGAATTAACCTAAAATTTGGTGATGGAGAAGAAGAAAAATATTGAAATTGTTTACATCTATTATACCATAATACAATATGAATATGGTGAATAAACATACTATTGAGACTCATTATATAATTTGAATTATTTCCAATGTATATGGAATATGTGTCATTAATTAATTACTTAGTTTCTTAGTGATGAAGTAACCTAAAATTTGGTGATGGAGAAGAAGAAAAATATTGAAATTGTTTACATCTATTATACCATAATACAATATGAATATGGTGAATAAACATACTATCGAGACTCATTATATAATTTGAATTATTTCAAATGTATATGGAATATGTGTCATTAAGTAATAGTCTTTTAACTTAGTTTCTTAGTGATGAAGTAACCTAAAATTTGGTGATGGAGAAGAAGAAAAATATTGAAATTGTTTACATCTATTATACCATAATACAATATGAATATGGTGAATAAACATACTATCGAGACTCATTATATAATTTGAATTATTTCCAATGTATATGGAATATGTGTCATTAATTAATAGTTTTTTTTACTTAGTTTCTTAGTGATGAAGTAACCTAAAATTTGGTGATGGAGAAGAAGAAAAATATTGAAATTGTTTACATCTATTATACCATAATACATTATGAATATGGTGAATAAACATACTATCGAGACTCATTATATAATTTGAATTATTTCAAATGTATATGGAATATGTGTCATTAAGTAATAGTCTTTTAACTTAGTTTCTTAGTGATGAAGTAACCTAAAATTTGGTGATGGAGAAGAAGAAAAATATTGAAATTCTTTACATCTATTATACCATAATATAATATGAATATGGTGAATAAATATACTATCAGGCCTCATTATATAATTTGAATTATTAGCAATGTATATGAAATATGTGTCATTAATTAATAGTCTTTTAACTTAGTTTCTTGGTGAAGAAGTAACCTAAAATTTGGTGATAAAAAAAGAAGAAAAATATTGAAATTGTTTACATCTAATATACCATAATATAATATAAATATGGTGAATAAACATACTATCGAGACTCATTATATAATTTGAATTATTTCCAATGTATATGGAATATGTGTCATTAATTAATAGTTTTTTTACTTAGTTTCTTAGTTATTAAGTAACCTAAAATTTGGTGATGGGAAAGAAAAATAATGAAATTGTTTACATCTATTATACCATAATACAATATGAATATGGTGAATAAACATACTATCGAGACTCATTATATAATTTGAATTATTTCAAATGTATATGGAATATGTGTCATTAATTAATAGTTTTTAAACTTAGTTTCTTAACGATGAAGCAACCTAAAATTTGGAGATGGAGAAGAAGAAAATTATTGAAATTGTTTACATCTATTATAGAATAATACAATATGAATATGGTGAATAAATATACTATCGAGACTCATTATATAATTTGAATTATTAGCAATGTATATGAAATATGTGTCATTAATTAATAGTCTTTTAACTTAGTTTCTTGGTGAAGAAGTAACCTAAAATTTGGTGATGAAAAAGAAGAAAAATATTGAAATTGTTTACATCTAATATACCATAATACAATATAAATATGGTGAATAAACATACTATCGAGACTCATTATATAATTTGAATTATTTCCAATTTATATGGAATATGTGTCATTAATTAATATTTTTTTTACTTAGTTTCTTAGTGATGAAGTAACCTAAAATTTGGTGATGGAGAAGAAGAAAAATATTGAAATTGTTTACATGTATTATAGCATAATACAATATGAATATGGTGAATAAACATTATATCGAGACTCATTATATAATTTGAATTATTTCCAATGTATATGGAATATGTGTCATTAATTAATAGTTTTTTTACTTAGTTTCTTAGTGATGAAGTAACCTAAAATTTGGTGATGGAGAAGAAGAATAATATTGAAATTGTTTACATCTATTATACCATAATACAATATGAATATGGTGAATAAACATACTATTGAGACTCATTATATAATTTGAATTATTTCCAATGTATATGGAATACGTGTCATTAATTAATAGTTTTTTTACTTAGTTTCTTAGTTATGAAGTAACCTAAAATTTGGTGATGGAGAAGAAGAAAAATACTGAAATTGTTTACATCTATTATACCATAATATAATATGAATATGGTGAATAAACATACTATCGAGACTCATTATATAATTTGAATTATTTCAAATGTATATGGAATATGTGTCATTAAGTAATAGTCTTTTAACTTAGTTTCTTAATGATGAAGTAACCTAAAATTTGGTGATGGAGTAAAAGAAAAATATTGAAATTGTTTACATCTATTATACCATAATATAATATGAATATGGTGAATAAATATACTATCGGGCCTCATTATATAATTTAATGTTATAACCAATCTATATTAAATATGTGTCATTAATTAATAGTTTTTAAACTTAGTTTCTTAACGATGAAGCAACCTAAAATTTGGAGATGGAGAAGAAGAAAAATATTGAAATTGTTTACATCTATTATACCATAATACAATATGAATATGGTGAATAAATATACTATCGAGAGTCATATATATAATTTGAATTATTAGCAATGTATATGAAATATGTGTCATTAATTAATAGTTTTTTAACTTAGTTTCTTGGTGAAGAAGTAACCTAAAATTTGGTGATGAAAAAGAAGAAAAATATTGAAATTGTTTACATCTAATATACCATAATACAATATAAATATGGTGAATAAACATACTATCGAGACTCATTATATAATTTGAATTATTTCCAATGTATATGGAATATGTGTCATTAATTAATATTTTTTTTACTTAGTTTTATAGTGATGAAGTAACCTAAAATTTGGTGATGGACAAGAAGAAAAATATTGAAATTGTTTACATCTATTATACCATAATACAATATGAATATGGTGAATAAACATACTATCGAGACTCATTATATAATTTGAATTATTTCCAATGTATATGGAATATGTGTCATTAATTAATAGTTTTTTTACTTAGTTTCTTAGTGATGAAGTAACCTAAAATTTGGTGATGGAGAAGAAGAAAAATATTGAAATTGTTTACATCTATTATACCATAATACATTATGAATATGGTGAATAAACATACTATCGAGACTCATTATATAATTTGAATTATTTCAAATGTATATGAAATATGTGTCATTAAGTAATAGTCTTTTAACTTAGTTTCTTAGTGATGAAGTAACCTAAAATTTGGTGATGGAGAAGAAGAAAAATATTGAAATTCTTTACATCTATTATACCATAATATAATATGAATATGGTGAATAAATATACTATCACGCCTCATTATATAATTTGAATTATTAGCAATGTATATGAAATATGTGTCATTAATTAATAGTCTTTTAACTTAGTTTCTTGGTGAAGAAGTAACCTAAAATTTGGTGATGAAAAAGAAGAAAAATATTGAAGTTGTTTAATATACCATAATACAATATAAATATGGTGAATAAACATACTATCGAGACTCATTATATAATTTGAATTATTTCCAATTTATATGGAATATGTATCATTAATTAATATTTTTTTACTTAGTTTCTTAGTTATGAAGTAACCTAAAATTTGGTGATGGAGAAGAAGAAAAATACTGAAATTGTTTACATCTATTATACCATAATACAATATGAATATGGTGAATAAACATACTATCGAGACTCATTATATAATTTGAATTATTTCAAATGTATATGGAATATGTGTCATTAAGTAATAGTCTTTTAACTTAGTTTCTTAATGATGAAGTAACCTAAAATTTGGTGATGGAGTAAAAGAAAAATATTGAAATTGTT
Source organism: Vicia faba (assembly GCA_948472305.1). Lineage (NCBI taxonomy): Eukaryota > Viridiplantae > Streptophyta > Magnoliopsida > Fabales > Fabaceae > Vicia > Vicia faba. The sequence continues at coordinate 5,254 of CATIWC010003196.1, read as the reverse complement.
TACATCTATTATACCATAATATAATATGAATATGGTGAATAAATATACTATCGGGCCTCATTATATAATTTAATGTTATAACCAATCTATATGAAATATGTGTCATTAATTTATAGTTTTTAAACTTAGTTTCTTAACGATGAAGCAACCTAAAATTTGGAGATGGAGAAGAAGAAAAATATTGAAATTGTTTACATCTATTATACCATAATACAATATGAATATGGTGAATAAATATACTATCGAGACTCATTATATAATTTGAATTATTAGCAATGTATATGAAATATGTGTCATTAATTAATAGTTTTTTAACTTAGTTTCTTGGTGAAGAAGTAACCTAAAATTTGGTGATGAAAAAGAAGAAAAATATTGAAATTGTTTACATCTAATATACCATAATACAATATAAATATGGTGAATAAACATACTATCGAGACTCATTATATAATTTGAATTATTTCCAATGTATATGGAATATGTGTCATTAATTAATATTTTTTTTTACTTAGTTTCTTAGTGATGAAGTAACCTAAAATTTGGTGATGGAGAAGAAGAAAAATATTGAAATTGTTTACATCTATTATACCATAATACAATATGAATATGGTGAATAAACATACTATCGAGACTCATTATATAATTTAAATTATTTCCAATGTATATGTAATATGTGTCATTAATTAATAGTTTTTTTTACTTAGTTTCTTAGTGATGAAGTAACCTAAAATTTGGTGATGGAGAAGAAGAAAAATATTGAAATTATTTACATCTATTATACGATAATACATTATGAATATGGTGAATAAACATACTATCGAGACTCATTATATAATTTGAATTATTTCAAATGTATATGAAATATGTGTCATAAGTAATAGTCTTTTAACTTAGTTTCTTAGTGATGAAGTAACCTAAAATTTGGTGATGGAGAAGAAGAAAAATATTGAAATTCTTTACATCTATTATACCATAATATAATATGAATATGGTGAATAAATATACTATCACGCCTCATTATATAATTTGAATTATTAGCAATGTATATGAAATATGTGTCATTAATTAATAGTCTTTTAACTTAGTTTCTTGGTGAAGAAGTAACCTAAAATTTGGTGATGAAAAAGAAGAAAAATATTGAAGTTGTTTACATCTAATATACCATAATATAATATAAATATGGTGAATAAACATACTATCGAGACTCATTATATAATTTGAATTATTTCCAATGTATATGGAATATGTGTCATTAATTAATAGTTTTTTTACTTAGTTTCTTAGTTATTAAGTAACCTAAAATTTGGTGATGGGGAAGAAAAATAATGAAATTGTTTACATCTATTATACCATAATACAATATGAATATGGTGAATAAACATACTATCGAGACTCATTATATAATTTGAATTATTTCAAATGTATATGGAATATGTGTCATTAATTAATAGTTTTTAAACTTAGTTTCTTAACGATGAAGCAACCTCAAATTTGGAGATGGAGAAGAAGAAAAATATTGAAATTGTTTACATGTATTATACAATAATACAATATGAATATGGTGAATAAATATACTATCGAGACTCATTATATAATTTGAATTATAAGCAATGTATATGAAATATGTGTCATTAATTAATAGTCTTTTAACTTAGTTTCTTGGTGAAGAAGTAACCTAAAATTTGGTGATAAAAAAGAAGAAAAATATTGAAATTGTTTACATCTAATATACCATAATACAATATAAATATGGTGAATAAACATACTATCGAGACTCATTATATAATTTGAATTATTTCCAATTTATATGGAATATGTATCATTAATTAATATTTTTTTACTTAGTTTCTTAGTGATGAAGTAACCTAAAATTTGGTGATGGAGAAGAAGAAAAATATTGAAATTGTTTACATCTATTATACCATAATACAATATGAATATGGTGAATAAACATACTATTGAGACTCATTATATAATTTGAATTATTTCCAATGTATATGGAATACGTGTCATTAATTAATAGTTTTTTTACTTAGTTTCTTAGTTATGAAGTACCTAAAATTTGGTGGATGGAGAAGAAGAAAAATATTGAAATTGTTTACATCTATTATACCATAATACAATATGAATATGGTGAATAAACATACTATCGAGACTCATTATATAATTTGAATTATTTCAAATGTATATGGAATATGTGTCATTAAGTAATAGTCTTTTAACTAAGTTTCTTAATGATGAAGTAACCTAAAATTTGGTGATGGAGTAAAAGAAAAATATTGAAATGTTTACATCTATTATACCATAATATAATATGAATATGGTGAATAAATATACTATCGGGCCTCATTATATAATTTAATGTTATAACCAATCTATATGAAATATGTGTCATTAATTAATAGTTTTTAAACTTAGTTTCTTAACGATGAAGCAACCTAAAATTTGGAGATGGAGAAGAAGAAAAATATTGAAATTGTTTACATCTATTATACCATAATACAATATGAATATGGTGAATAATTATACTATCGAGACTCATATATATAATTTGAATTATTAGCAATGTATATGAAATATGTGTCATTAATTAATAGTTTTTAACTTAGTTTCTTGGTGAAGAAGTAACCTAAAATTTGGTGATGAAAAAGAAGAAAAATATTGAAATTGTTTACATCTAATATACCATAATACAATATAAATATGGTGAATAAACATACTATCGAGATTCATTATATAATTTGAATTATTTCCAATGTATATGGAATATGTGTCATTAATTAATATTTTTTTTTACTTAGTTTCTTAGTGATGAAGTAACCTAAAATTTGGTGATGGAGAAGAAGAAAAATATTGAAATTGTTTACATCTATTATACCATAATACAATATGAATATGGTGAATAAACATACTATCGAGACTCATTATATAATTTGAATTATTTCCAATGTATATGGAATATGTGTCATTAATTAATAGTTTTTTTACTTAGTTTCTTAGTGATGAAGTAACCTAAAATTTGGTGATGGAGAAGAAGAAAAATATGAAATTGTTTACATCTATTATACCATAATACATTATGAATATGGTGAATAAACATACTATCGAGACTCATTATATAATTTGAATTATTTCAAATGTATATGAAATATGTGTCATTAAGTAATAGTCTTTTAACTTAGTTTCTTAGTGATGAAGTAACCTAAAATTTGGTGATGGAGAAGAAGAAAAATATTGAAATTCTTTACATCTATTATACCATAATATAATATGAATATGGTGAATAAATATACTATCAGGCCTCATTATATAATTTTGAATTATTAACAATGTATATGAAATATGTGTCATTAATTAATAGTCTTTTAACTTAGTTTCTTGGTGAAGAAGTAACCTAAAATTTGGTGATGAAAAAGAAGAAAAATATTGAAATTGTTTACATCTAATATACCATAATATAATATAAATATGGTGAATAAACATACTATCGAGACTCATTATATAATTTGAATTATTTCCAATGTATATGGAATATGTGTCATTAATTAATAGTTTTTTTACTTAGTTTCTTAGTTATTAAGTAACCTAAAATTTGGTGATGGGGAAGAAAAATAATGAAATTGTTTACATCTATTATACCATAATACAATATGAATATGGTGAAAACATACTATCGAGACTCATTATATAATTTGAATTATTTCAAATGTATATGGAATATGTGTCATTAATTAATAGTTTTTAAACTTAGTTTCTTAACGATGAAGCAACCTCAAATTGGAGATGGAGAAGAAGAAAAATATTGAAACTGTTTACATCTATTATACAATAATACAATATGAATATGGTGAATAAATATACTATCGAGACTCATTATATAATTTGAATTATAGCAATGTATATGAAATATGTGCCATTAATTAATAGTCTTTTAACTTAGTTTCTTGGTGAAGAAGTAACCTAAAATTTGGTGATAAAAAAGAAGAAAAATATTGAAATTGTTTACATCTAATATACCATAATACAATATAAATATGGTGAATAAACATACTATCGAGACTCATTATATAATTTGAATTATTTCCAATTTATATGGAATATGTATCATTAATTAATATTTTTTTACTTAGTTTCTTAGTGATGAAGTACCTAAAATTTGGTGATGGAGAAGAAGAAAAATATTGAAATTGTTTACATCTATTATACCATAATACAATATGAATATAGAATAAACATACTATCGAGACTCATTATATAATTTGAATTATTTCCAATGTATATGGAATATGTGTCATTAATTAATTACTTAGTTTCTTAGTGATGAAGTAATCTAAAATTTGGTGATGGAGAAGAGAAAAATATTGAAATTGTTTACATCTATTATACCATAATACAATAGAATATGGTGAATAAACATACTATCGAGACTCATTATATAATTTGAATTATTTCAAATGTATATGGAATATGTGTCATTAAGTAATAGTCTTTTAACTTAGTTTCTTAGTGATGAAGTAACCTAAAATTTGGTGATGGAGAAGAAGAAAAATATTGATATTCTTTACATCTATTATACCATAATATAATATGAATATGGTGAATAAATATACTATCAGGCCTCATTATATAATTTGAATTATTAGCAATGTATATGAAATATGTGTCATTAATTAATAGTCTTTTAACTTAGTTTCTTGGTGAAGAAGTAACCTAAAATTTGGTGATGAAAAAGAAGAAAAATATTGAAATTGTTTACATCTAATATACCATAATATAATATAAATATGGTGAATAAACATACTATCGAGACTCATTATATAATTTGAATTATTTCCATGTATATGGAATATGTGTCATTAATTAATAGTTTTTTTACTTAGTTTCTTAGTTATGAAGTAACCTAAAATTTGGTGATGGAGAAGAAAATACTGAATTTTTTTATATCTATTATACCATAATACAATATGAATATGGTGAATAAACATACTATCAGACTCATTATATAATTTGAATTATTTCAAATGAATATGGAATATGTGTCATTAATTAATAGTTTTTTTACTAGTTTTTAGTGATGAAGTAACCTAAAATTTGGTGATGGAGAAGAAGAAAAATATTGAAATTGTTTACATCTATTATACCATAATACAATATGAATATGGTGAATAAATATACTATCGAGACTCATTATATAATTTGAATTATTAGCAATGTATAGAAATATGTGTCATTAATTAATAGTCTTTTAACTTAG